>CM076084.1:35826029-35958529 GCA_038088235.1 Zacco platypus | reverse complement strand
TTTGCCAAAAGCAACAACTGGTCAAAATAACAAAAAATATGCAGTGGTCTCTTAATTTTTTCCAGAGCTGTATATATATATATATATATATATATATATATATATATATATATATATATATATATATATATATATATTATTTTAACAAACTTAAAAGATTATAAACTAACACTGAAAATTATTTTCAAGTTGAAGTACTAAAATTACTAAAACTAAAATAAAGCTAAATAGGGATATTTTCCTTGAAAAATGAAAATAAAATGAAAGAAGCACATAACAAAATGAAAACTGAGTCATACAGTATCAACATAATCATAGACACTGTATTTTCGGGTGAAATCTTCCTTAATTTTCGTATGTGCTTCCCACTTTGAGGACTGTTTTAATGGCCAGAATGAATTGTGCTGAGCTGGTCTCGGCTGTAATGGCTCTGAATCAAGGAAAGATCCTCACTCAGCATGTCTGATGCACAAAGAAAGAGAGATAGATAGATGACAGTGCTGGAAGAGTACTTCATGAAATCAAAATTGACCCTGGAAGTGCACATTACTAGTCTTAATGCGAGCAAGTTAGTACACAGAAAGACATTTGTTGTGGTAATCTTCAATCAAAACCTGAAAATTTGCTTCCGCTCTGGAATGCCCTTTCTTCAATATTCCGTTTCACTCGGAAATTCGTCACAACACTGAAGCAGCAACTTCTACATCTACTTCTACAACTAACTACATATGACAGAACTGATCGTCAGCTAATGTCGGGATTTTAACCCCGATTTTCACTAGCCGACAGTCTTTCTTTTTCGCTAAAAATCAATGCGCAGACTACTTGGATTGCAAGCTTCTTGTGTGCTACCATTTTTAACAGGAATGAATCCAGTCTCGCGCGAGAACTGCCTCATATGTCACTTATCGCGTGTTTGGTTGTAAAACGGTAGACCAGACAGAGTTGTCGCGACTCTTCCTATTGAAATGTTGTGTAATATGTGACCCGATCGGATGTGTAATGTGCAAGCAACTAAATGGTACTCCAGACAGTCGTGTAGTGTGAGAACAACAGCGATCTGATGACTTTGTGGGAAAAATTGTGCAGTGTGTACCCGGGATAAATGAGCGAAAGTGTCACGGCGTTCTCAGGGCCCAATATGTGAAGGTGGTTTTCTTCTGTTTAGATTTGTTGGAGGGTTAGACAACCTTCATTGTAAATAGCTTGTCTGTCTTACATTTTCACTTTCCCTCCGCCCCTCTAGATGGCGTCGGCCAACGATACCCGTCAGACGCAGGTGCAGAAGGATGTGGCCGATCAGAATTTTGACTACATGTTCAAGCTCCTCATCATTGGCAACAGCAGTGTTGGAAAAACTAGTTTTCTGTTCCGTTACGCCGATGACTCCTTCACATCTGCGTTCGTCAGCACGGTCGGCATCGACTTCAAAGTCAAAACGGTTTACCGCAACGAGAAACGAGTCAAACTGCAGATCTGGGTGAGTGTGGAAAATAAGGATTTATGTAGCTTACATGAGGATGAGGTTTTATCTTCAATGGTGTATTATTGTGGTATCAACTTTAGGAATTGATCATTGGTGGGTATTTCAACTTTAGAATTAAACGGCACATAAAAACAAAACAAACTGTGGCTGGATGCTTTGGCCATCAATCAGATATTTTTTTCCCCTCTCTAAGTTGGCAGTTTTTTTTGTCAGAATTAGCTACAAAGTAGTCCAGACTTCAATAGAGTGTTTCCCACTTTTTAGGAGTTTTGGAAGTCTTTTTCCCATAGGGGTTTTAAAAAAAGTCTTTTTTTTTAAGAATTATAAGCCATAAACCAAACTAAGGAGCAACGAGGTGAATCACAACAGTTCAACTTTAAAATGAAGCAAAAATGTGTTTGAAAATGAGAAACGGGGTATGTACTAAACACCAAAAAGTTTTTTATTCGCGAATAGATGACGTCATTGTCAAAAAAAAACAATCCCCATTCACACAGATACGCGAAATCGACTAAAAACGCTGTATTATTCATGCCAGGCCAGTAGTTGGCGATGTCACTTTGTAAAGAAACGCTATGGACCTATAGATTGATGAAATGCGCATGATGTCAACGTTTTCCCAAACATTTTGTAGTTTACACAGAGGCGATAATTGTATCCGTTTCAAAAACTTGCACTTTGAATCCTGTTTTCAAAAGTTGCCGTTTTTTAGGCCCCCAAAACTCCATTATCATGCAAATGAACAGCCAACGCGCATAAAAAGTCTTACGTTTTTAGTTGAAACTGTGAAACTGAAGAATAAATTCGGTGCTTTAAAATTACTTACTATTCTTATTTTACAATTAAGGCAGAAAAGAAAAAAATGTTATTGCCAAATTCTAATGTTGTGAAAAGAGGATCCTCTAAATATGTGTCAGTATGACTTAGTGAGACTTTGATCAAGATAATCTAGGTGGGATGTGTGTGTGTGTGTGTGTGTGTGTGTGCATGTTTTCATGATTTATGAGGACAGAAATTTGTATAATGACATGGGTATTACACTGGTATTACGACATATTATGAGGACATTTCATGAGTTCTCATATATAAAATATGTTTAAAAACATACTAAACGTTTTATTAAAAATTTAAAAATGCAGAATATTTTCATTACCATTACGCCTATGGAATGTCCTCACTTTGATAGCAAAACAAACCTGTGTGTGAGTCTGTGTGAGTCTGTGTGTGTCTGTGTGTGTCTGTGTGAGTCTGTGTGTGTCTGTGTGAGTCTGTGTGTGTCTGTGTGTGTCTGTGTGAGTCTGTGTGTGTCTGTGTGTGTGTCTGTGTGAGTCTGTGTGAGTCTGTGTGTGTCTGTGTGTGTCTGTGTGAGTCTGTGTGAGTCTGTGTGAGTCTGTGTGAGTCTGTGTGAGTCTGTGTGTGTCTGTGTGAGTCTGTGCGTGTCTGTGCGTGTCTGTGCGTGTCTGTGCGTGTCTGTGCGAGTCTGTGCGTGTCTGTGCGTGTCTGTGTGAGTCTGTGTGAGTCTGTGTGTGTCTGTGTGAGTCTGTGTGTGTCTGTGTGTGTCTGTGTGAGTCTGTGTGAGTCTGTGTGTGTCTGTGTGAGTCTGTGTGAGTCTGTGTGTGTCTGTGTGTGTCTGTGTGAGTCTGTGTGAGTCTGTGTGTGTCTGTGTGTGTCTGTGTGAGTCTGTGTGAGTCTGTGTCTTTCACTGGTGTGTGTCAGCAATGATGGTTAATGTTACAAAACATCCCGAACGACCTAAACCAGATGGCCCCATCATTTGATGCATTATTTGTGGAGCGTACACACACACACACACACGGCCCAATCCATTTAGAGGGAACCTTTAGAAAATAAAAGCCATAAAATCAAATTGGTTGTGTTTTTTTTTTTTTTTGACTCTCCAGACCAGCGTCCATCCTGCACTGAATCACTAATTTAATCAATACCAAGACAGGAAGTTGGCAAAGAATTATTTATGATCTGGTGTGTGTTTTTGTGGCTGCATACGCGTTTTTCTAAGTCAGTTTATGGTACATATTAGATTTCTTTGTTTTGAGACTGTAGTTTTATTTTAGTTGTTATTGTTGTGTGCCAGTTAACAGCCGCAGCCTTCCTTGACAGAGGAAGCGACGGCACTTTCTGCTGATGAAAGGAAGTGGGTGAGAACGTCTCAGAGGTGTTGAGTAGCATTTTCCCAGAATGCACTTGTCTGCTGATAACCCCATAGAACAACTCTTCTCCAGTAATCTGAGATTGACTAGAATATGATCTATTCACTAGATTTTTACATTGCATGTGTAAATCTTGTGGACACAATGCTAGGATTGTGGGAAAGTTGCCAGGACGTTACTATGTAGTATGGTATGCTGAATATGTTTTTAGTACATGTGGTTGTTAGGGTGTTCTGTGTTGCTGCTTGCTGGCCCAAGTCAATAGAGTCAAGTCATCAGACTGTGATATTTTGCTTTCTTTATATGCCTCGGGTATTCATTTTTTCATTATCCACCAAGTGAAAATTGTAAGAATGATTGAATAGAAAAGCTGCAGGAAATGTCAAGGCTGATGCACAGTTGATGACGCAGTCCCAATGTGTTGTATCATAATGCGCTGATGCTTTATCACGCATTAGATCAGAGGTTCTCATCTGGTTTTGCTTCAGCACACAGCACGTATTTTACATTGGATTGAAGTGGCGACACAATGTTCTACCAAAAGTGTTTACCATATATAAAAGTTTATTGGCTGTCTCGCAGGGCTTGGGTAATACGTCGATTCTCGTTTCGTGATACAAAGAATCTTTAGCGATTCAGATGTATCACGATTCTCTCTCAAATCGATTCTGAGCTTAGTTTTTAACTTAGTTTTGGCACTGTATACCATTGCTTCCAGTTCCTTTATACACACCACTGAAACCCAAAATAATCATTCATAAAGTTTGAAAAAGTTGTAGCGAATTACAAGGGTATTCGCAGTGGGCTGTGTTTAATCTTGCGTGATAAATGGATTATGAGCTGAACGCACAATTGACCCTTCGCAAAGACCCGCCCCCTTTAGTTACTGTTGCTATGTCCGACAAGCCATGCGCTCTCACGCCACACATCATGTTCTCACGCAGTAAAAAATACATGGCGGAGCAAAGAGGACACTGACAACGCGTATGTTTCATATTTAATATATCGTAATTTTTTTAAAGAAGTTTAAACAATAAATAGCGTCTAGTGTCTCTTTAATGTGTCGTGACAGATCGCTGTAGCTCCTTCAAGCGGCTCGTGAACCGATCATCTCTTCATACTAGTTCATTTATAGCATCAAATAAACATGAATGAACATCAGAAGGAATGTCGTTTCAAGTGCGGAAAGACACGAGTCACACAATTGTTCAAGTTCACCAACGTTAATCTACTAACTCCCCTGTTATGATTGGTCAGATCACCTGTCAATCAAACTGTTTGCGACGGGTAAATTGCTATCCAACAGTCTTCTTCGTGAGCATTTGAGTGTGCAGTTAAAAATTAGCCTAGAGGGCCAAATGCTGTTAAAACTAAGCTCAGAATCGATTTGAGAGAGGAAAATATCAAGATCGATCCAGATTGTATCAAGAATCAATGTGTTGTTCCAGCCCTACTGTCTCATGACTCGTCGCCGGTTCAGCAGACAACCACTTGCTTCTAAATATCCACTCTTGCCTTTATTTTCTAGTCCAGCTAGATGGAGCTCAGTCTACATGCTACATCTACAGCCCTCCTCCTCCCCAGCTCCACCTGTCTAGATCTGCTACAGGGTCTCTTGTCTTACGGCAGGACGTTTTACTATCACATATTCTTAGGGTTTAGCACAGCAATCTTTGTACTTGCTCCGCAGCAGTAGCAGCTTCAGCATATGTTTTTTTCTGTATTTCTTTTGGTTTAGCGGAGCGCATCAGTGGTTAATATATGGTTAGTTTCATTTTATTATTTGCATTTAGCATTGCACTTTTTTCCGGCTGAACCTGTAGAGACCCACTGCATTAAATCTTCACCGATGTTGGTTTCCTTCTTCTGTCGTCAAGATCCCAGAGCGCAGGCCAAGCCTTGTTTTGAGTACATGTGTATGGTGTATTTAGTGGGTGGGGAGGAGCCACAATACTCTTTACTAAGTGTTTGGAGATGTTTAGTTAATAATCAGTCATGGTTTATTGACTATATTTCTATAGCAGCGAGTTTGAAGTAAACTAATCAAATGGAGCTTGTTTTGCTATCTCCATATACACAAGTTTACTATTAGACTTTCGCACTTTTTTTTTTGATAGTCGACTTTAGACATTCTACTAACTATAAGTAACTTTGCAACTACATGTCAACTAACTCTCATTAGAGTATTGTAGACTTTTAAGCGTTTGTAGAATAAGTTGACGTGTAGTCGCAAAGTTACTTACAGTCAGTAAAATGTCTCTTGAGGAGCAACATAATAAAGTTTTAGCAGATATTAAGCAGTTACTAATACTCTAATGCGAGTTAGTTGACATGTAGTTGCAAAATGTTACTTGTAGTAAGTAGAACGTCTAAAGTGGATTACCAAATAAATGATCCATTTAACAGATTGTGCCAAAATAATGGCATTCTTGTATGAATTAACTGTTAGATTCAGTTTAAAGTTCAGGTCAAGACTCTTTAAAAATCTTTATTTTAAGGGTGTTTTAAACTAGTATCTTTTCATGCTATGTTCATTTTATGCTATATAATTTAGTTATTTACTATTATACAGCAAAAAATAAAAAACATGGGGAATCAGCGCTCTTTATAAACTCTTGGGACACCAAAATGTACCACATATGTTGAAAGTACCATATTCAGCATGTGTGTGTTCACAATTGCATGTTCTCTGTTTACTTAAAGGAGGAGTTCATCATTTAAAGGCATGGGCGAATGTAATTAGAAGTATTTCTCTAAGAAGGAAGAGCAAATATTACACATTACGTTGGATTAGTCATCACATTGCTCTGTAGATTTAACTCCTGTATTGACACAGTCATGGACATTGAAGAATCATTTCATTGACATTTCCCGGCTTTAAAGGTTGCTTTCAGATCAGTGCGAATGCGTGCGTGTGTGTTCCGGCTAGCACATCTTATCTCTGTTGAAAGAAGGGGCTGAGGCTTTTGTTTAGCTCCCATTAGTTTGAATTCAGTTCTTCCCCTAAAATACAATACATGCATATATACAACCCTCTAACAGCTGCCCAAACCAAGAGTTACCATGGCAACCTCCATAGGTGAGGTCACAGCATTCTAAATCAAGTCAAGGCTTTTCAGTATCATGGAAACTAATCAAACGTTGCCTAGTTACCAGATTAACATGGCTGTTAACCTCTAAACCCCTGACTCTGTTTCGTTTACATTGTATTTACTTAAATAATTAGTTTTTTTTTTTTTTTTAGCACACTTTCATTAACAGAAATGATCAAAGAGGCAAGATACATTTGCATTATCTTTGCTGGCAATATAAAATTGTCTAACATTGTCAATATCGCTGTGATTTTTAACCCTTTATTTCATTTTTTTGTCCATTTCAGTTTTTTATTTTTTGTTATAAGTGTGCCTTTGTTAGTGCCAACTACATGAATTTTGGCTCAGGTGTTTATTTTTATTGGAATTTTAATATTTTACCCACATTTCCTTAAAAAAAAAATCAATTTTACCCTCAGTACAAAAAATACTCACACTCAGGACCTTAAAAATGTGGACATTTTTGTCCATTTTGCATCTATGTGTAACTTAGGGTTAATGCACTTTTTTTAGGGTTAATGTAAGGGTTAATGCACTTTTTATTTGCCCATTAAGTTTTCCTAAAGATGTAATTAATTAGACAAGTTGTGTGATCCCTCTCTTGTGAGTAAGCAAGCATTAAAAAAATATTATTAAACACATAATTTGCTTCATCAAGTCTCCACATGACATTTTACATGTATTCAAATGTTTTATTACAGAAATGAAAATAATTACACTTAAGTTATTTTAGAGTGTGTATATATATAAGTATGGCTATTCCCTCAAAATGTTAAATTAATAATGAAATATGCTATTTATTTACAGTCTTTCAGCACTTTACTGAAACATTACATTCTTCTAGCAAAGAAACAACAACAACCAACTGTTGAGAAAAACATCTCAGGCTTTCTGCAGGCCATAAGGTTTCTGCTATACAGTGTTTTAGAAAGCAATGGATGTATTCAGGATGTCTGTATGTTGTTTGTCAGGACACGGCAGGGCAGGAGAGGTACCGAACCATAACCACAGCGTACTACAGAGGGGCCATGGGCTTTCTGCTGATGTATGACATCACTAACCAAGAATCCTTCTACGCCGTTCAGGACTGGTGAGTTAGTCCTATAGGGATGCTTAAGTCCCAGAGTCAGACTTTTGTATTTAATACCAATCTGCTATGACCCTTAGGTGTTGAATGTCCCTTGTTGAAGTGCCACACATTTTATAACGGCCACGAAGAGCACATCGGTTCGAAATTGACTGACTGAATTTGTGTGTTTTTTCTAGGGCCACTCAGATTAAAACGTACTCGTGGGACAACGCTCAGGTGATTCTGGTGGGGAACAAATGTGATCTGGAGGACGACAGAATGGTGGCCAGAGAGGACGGGCAGAGACTGGCTAATGAGCTAGGCATGTTACAGGACAAAAGAAAACATCAGACACACTTATAAGCTTGTAAATAGAGACTGCAGCATGCAAGGGTCCAAAATTAACTTTTCGTTGCGATCCCTCCCCAATGGTGGGTGAATTTTACTGGCTAAAAAAATATTTCTAAGTGGCTATGGCATTGTGCATAATTTTTTTTATGTAGTTGTATGTACTACTTTTGCATTTCTTGTCCGTTTGTAGTTTTACGGACCCAGTTCCCATGGATTGCCATATGAGTTGCATGGATATTCTTCAAAAATACATTATTAAAAAAAAAAAAAAACATACAGGTTTGGGATGACATGTTAAGTTGAATTAATGTTTGGATTTTAAAGCCAAGTTCTGCTTCCATTTGGCTAATTTTGGGCCTTTGCATTGCATGTCACCCTCTGAACTTCCTCTGGACTGCAGAGCCTTATTTAGACAAAGGAAAAGACTGAAAGAAATGCTGTGAATGATACAGGCTTTTGCAAATGTGTTGCTCAAAGGGTGTACATTTACTTTTATTGCTCAATAGAAGTTAGATATAATGAGTTATGACTTTATATGTAGTGGTCGACCGATATAGATTTGATGGCTGGTATAAAATACACACACACACACACACATACACATATATACACTGTAAAAAAAATCCCATTAAATTTACGGTAAAAAAAACTGCGGCTGTGGTTGCTAGAAGCTTACCATACGATAGAAACGTTTTAAGTTTTATGGATTTAACTTTAATTTACAGTGAAATGTCCTATTTATTTACCTGACTTAATGTTAGTTAAGAACTTATATCTGTTTTGTACATTGATAATACACTGACAGGGATGATGAGTCACATGACAAGTCAAAGCTCATCACAAGCAGCTTTTCCAACAGCTGAGAAGGACAATACCTATATAAAGAAGGTGCACACAGTGTCATTCACACAACACTGGTGATGGAGACACCGTCATGATAACACACGACATTAAACAATGCAATAAACTTTCATTTAACAACATTAGATGTAGCTCTCTAATGTACATAACTGATTAGAAAAAACTAAGAAACAGTTATTTCACCGAAAATACATTGAATGTGAAGTGTCACGCAGGGAATTATGAAAAAGTGTTTGTTCTTTTTCACTTCCAAAAACTGTAAGTTTAACTGTATTTTACTGGATCTTTAATGGTATTATACTACATCTATTACGGAAACTGTCTGTTAACCAATTAACTTAATTATTTTTTACAGTCTTTTACCGTTAAAATCACCATCATTATTTACTGTGTTTCTGTCTATCTATCTATCTATCTATCTATCCATCCGTCTGTCTGTCTATCTATTCATCTGTCTGTCTGTCTGTCTGTCTATCTATCTATCTATCCATCTATCTATCTATCCATCTATCTATCCATCTGTCTGTCTGTCTTTCTATCTAACCACATTTCTGTCTATCTATCTATCCATCCATCTGTCTGTCTGTCTATCTATCTATCCATCTGTCTGTCTATCTTTCTATCTATGCACATTTCTGTCTGTCTATCTATCTATCTATCTATCTATCTATCCATCTGTCTGTCTGTCTTTCTATCTATCCACATTTCTGTCTATCTATCTATCCATCTGTCTGTCTGTCTATCCATCTGTCTATCTATCCATCTGTCTGTCTGTCTATCCATCTGTCTATCTATCCATCTGTCTGTCTGTCTATCCATCTGTCTATCTATCCATCTGTCTGTCTGTCTATCCATCTATCTGTCTATCCATCTGTCTGTCTGTCTTTCTATCTATCTATCTCTCTGTCTGTCTGTCTATAATTTCTCCAATTAAATTTATTTTACATAATATTTACTAAAATAAATAATTTGTATATTGTTCTTGACTTTATAAAAATCTGTAAAATAAACATATATTTTATATAGAAACACTGATTTGGAAAAAAAAAGACTAGAAGATCTAACAGCTGGATTAGCAGATGTTTGTTGGCATTTAATGCTTATTAGATATTTTAAAAACTGTTTAAATTATATAAAAGCTTATTTCCGACAGTATATGGGGGGAAAAGGCATTTGCGTTTCAGTTATTAGAACTGTTGAAGTCGGCTTCATTTCTTAAAAAATAAGAATTGTCCATTTTGTTCATGGTGACTTTAGTTTAAACAAAGGCAGTAAGTTTATGAAGATGGAGAATGCGAAGCTCCTGTGAGTGTCAGAATAAAAGTCCCACTGCTAACTCTTATCGGCCCAAAAAAACGCCAAAAATCAGCCCGACACTAATTATATGTGAAAAAAAAATATTCTACTTGTAAAAAAATATTTTGAGGTTAATAAACCATACAGATTTATTAAAATATGATTTTATTTTATGTGTTTAAATGTAACTCAAGATCCCCCCTCTTCCGTTTCTCTTTCTTTGCCATGTTTTTGCAGGCTTCCAGTTTTTCGAGGCAAGTGCGAAGGATAACATTAACGTCAAGCAGGTGTTTGAGCGGCTAGTCGACATCATCTGTGACAAAATGAACGAGAGCTTGGACGGAGACCCCAGCATGTTAACCAATCACAAAGGCCCGAGTCTGCAAGACACGCCCCCTGAAGGACAGGGCGGCTGTGGATGTTAATCATCCTCTCTCAACAAACACTCATACTTGAAGGCAAACATTCACACACACGCACACACTCCCTCTCTCTCTCTCTCTTACACACACGTACACCGGAAGAGAGACTCTTTCACAAGATGAAATGCCAACTAAACAGTAAGAATCCGGCATAAGCCCCTTAAAATGAATAATCAACATTTCAGTAACACATACAGGCCCCTCAGGGATTGAATGAAATGGGATGGGTTTCCTTTTGCGTGATGTGTGGCTGCTAATACATTGAACTGTGAGATCATGATGAGAACAGCTGGGAAAATACCGCATGAAACTGCAGAGCAGGAAGCAGAAATTCACATGCCAAAGCCTTTACTGTTTCAAACTACTCCAGTGTCTGTTTACATCATGCATTTGGTCAGTGTGAAGTAGCTTTGAAATGTATATGGATTATTTTAATGGATGCAAGATTATGTTTTACTTTAATATAGGTGATAGAACATTTTAGGACTGCTCTGGAGATATCCAGTCAATATGATTGTCAATCTTCATAGTTTTTGTTACTTGTTTCAAAGTATGTCAGATCATATTTGTCTTTGTCATTTGCTTTGAATGCAATAAATTTGCTTCCCTGTGGACACTAAAGGACCCTGAAATTATTAATCACTTGTGCCTGTGACGAATGATCTAGATTATATTCAGTAAAGGGTAATGCTTAGGTCAGGGAAGTTAACTTAGTCACACAAATTGTTTAAAATGGGTTATAAGTGTATAGGTGTGCGTATAATATGTATATATATTTGATTTTTAATCAAATGTAAATTCATGTCCCAGTTAGGGTTAATGTCGTCACATTTTCCTGGTTAAATATTTCTATAATTTAAAAAAAAAATGCTATTTGATTTAACAATGTAATTGACCCTTCGCAAACAGTTTGATTGACAGGCGATCAGACCAATCATAATCCTGAATCCGCCATTTTGTCCGACAAAGCAGTCAGGGGAGTTAGTAGATTGGGAAAAATTGTGTGTACTCGCGCTTGAAACAACATTCCTTCTGATGTTCATTCATGTTTATTTGATGCTATAAATGAACTAGTATGAAGAGATGATCGGTTCACGAGGAGCGACAGCGATCTGTCACGACACATTAAAGAGACACTTTTAAAAAATTATGATATATCAAATATGAAACTGTTTCATATGTCTGTCGACGTGTTGTCAGTGTCCTCTTTGCTCCGGGATGTATTTTTCACTGCGTGAGAACATGATGAGGCTTGTCGGACATAGCAACAGTAACCAAAGGGGGCGGGTCTTTGCGAAGCGTCAATAGCTGGGTTTCAGTCACGTGATTAAGGCGGGGCGATTTCAGATGGAGGGCAGGAAGTAAAAATGGCGAATACGTCTATGGAGAAAACCGTTGCGGAGAGTCCGTATTGTACGAATTTAGAACCAGTTTCAAGAAATAGATACAAAGAATTAGTGAACAGATATGTTGGACCCGTGTTCCCACTGATCCACTCTGATTGTGGGTTGTTGTCAGCTGGAGCTTTCGGCTGTCTGCGTCAGATCTGGGCTCTCATCTGTCTGTTGGAGATCCAACATAGCCTCTGCACATTCCAACCGTCTTTGTTGGTCTTCCTTGAGCTTCATCCTCTGCTCTCGTTTAAGAGACGCCTCTGATTTGGGCTTAGTTTAAACTAGGTTGACCGTCGGAGCGCAATCTACCGACTCAACGTCACCCAAAGCGCTAGGGCAGCCTAAAAATCCCCAATGAAGTCCACATTAGACTACCGCTAACTTAATAATCATTACGAAGTAAATGAGCATTTAACGACAACCTAATGCTATATAAACACAGACACAATAAAAAACAACAAAACTCCAGTTATAATTTTGCACATTCTTGTGATTCTTTAACCCTTGTGTTATGTTACGGGTCAATTTGACCCGTTTAGATTTTCTAGTTGTTGGAAACACTGGTTAACCTATGTTTTTTTTCTTGATATTTTGTGACTTTTTCTCATTTATCATCATGAACATGCATGCAAAGTTTCAACATGCTGGTCTTTTTTGACATATACAAACAAAATTACTGTTACGTTCGTGATGTTCGCGGGTCAATTTGACCCGCATATTTTAAAGCTCTAAGGCAACTGTACTGACCCAAAATAATAACATTTCTTGGTTATATTTTGTTATTTTATTTTTTTACTACCTTATGAAGCTAAAAAAATTAGGTTTTCCTCACTTATTTCAATATAGAAAAATATTTTGTCAGCCACAGATGGTAAAAATTACCTATCATTTATTTTTTCAAGCGACCTGATATAATATTAAACCTTTGTTTTTTTACTCTTGATATTTTGTGACTTTTTCTCATTTATCATCATGAACACGCATGCAAAGTTTCAACATGCTGGTGTTTTTTGACATATACAAACAAAATTACTGTTACGTTCGTCATGTTCGCGGGTCAATTTGACCCGCATATTTTAACGCTCTAAGGCAACTGTACTAACCCAAAATAATAACATTTCTTGGTTATATTTTGTTATTTTATTTTTTTACTACCTTATGAAGCTAAAAAAAATTAGGTTTTCCTCACTTATTTCAATATAGAAAAATATTTTGTCAGCCACAGATGGTAAAAATTACCTCTCTTTTATTTTTTCAAGCGACCTGATATAATATTAAACCTTTGTTTTTTTTCTTGATATTTTGTGACTTTTTCTCATTTATCATCATGAACATGCATGCAAAGTTTCAACATGCTGGTCTTTTTTGACATATACAAACAAAACAGTTTTAAAAAATGGTTAAAAATCATTTTCATTTAATCATATCTTCAGATATATGTTTTTTTTAAATATTTGACAAATGTTGATATTAAAAGTTTACAGTTTGTACCTGAATCTTTGTTGTTTTTCATAGTATGATTTTTGAAGAATTGTATTGAATCCAATTAGGGTCAATTTGACCCGTTCCATAAAGAGTGGACACAGAAATCCAACAGCGCACGAGGGTTAAAGCACATGTGATTCATACGAGAGCGGATTGGTTCGCTTGAAGGCTTGAAAATGTTTATTGGAGAATATTTTTAAAGTGTCTTTGGAGAAAATGAACGTGAAAGAGGTCAGTCACTCTTGTGTGCTTTTTTTTATTACAGAATAACTGAATCTTGGGGAGTCAAACACGCCAGTGAATGGAACATTTCTGCAACACGTGATGTGATGCTTCATCCGCAAACGTCACAAAAAAGGGACATAAAAGTTTGTTTGTTTGTGTCTTTAAAAAAATGTTTGTTTGTATTAATAGTCCATCTAATCTAAAATGACAGTGAATGAATTAAAGACTTAAAGGTTTTTTTTTAAAAATCCATTTTTTACGGCTTGTCTCAGTGAGCTTTTGACATTTCTCACCTTTATGAGTGACAATCTTCGGTACTCTATAAAAACCCTTTCTTTTTTCTCGATTTGAACGATTGGAGCAGCCGTAAACTACACAAAACATTGGCATTTTTTCAGATGACAGATCCTCAGCTACTCACTTCCTGCCCTCCATCTGAATTTCGCGCGCTCGTGATATAGCAGCGTGACGTCACGTGAAACCAAGCTATTAAGTATAAATCTCATCAAGTTTGTGTTTTAAGTATTTTTACATTTATTCCAAAATAATAAGTGAAGGCAGTAATAATTTAAACAATATTATTTGTGAACTGTTGTTCAGCTGTATTGTATGGAAGCCCGTTTCCGCCACTGAAAAAAAAAAAAAAAGAAGATTTTTGTGACTTTTTATCTCAGAATTCTGAGATATAAAGTCAGAATTCTGGGATATAAAGTCAGAATTCTGGGATATAAAGTCAGAATTGCGAGTTATAAAGTCAGAATTCTGAGATAAAAAGTCAGAATTGCGAGTTATAAAGTCAGAATTCTGAGATATAAAGTCAGAATTCTGAGATATAAAGTCAGAATTCTGAGATATAAAGTCAGAATTCTGAGATAAAAAGTCAGAATTGCGAGTTATAAAGTCAGAATTCTGAGATATAAAGTCAGAATTGCGAGTTATAAAGTCAGAATTCTGAGATATAAAGTCAGAATTCTGAGATATAAAGTCAGAATTGCGAGTTATAAAGTCAGAATTCTGAGATAAAAAGTCAGAATTGCGAGTTATAAAGTCAGAATTCTGAGATATAAAGTCAGAATTCTGAGATATAAAGTCAGAATTCTGAGATAAAAAGTCAGAATTGCGAGTTATAAAGTCAGAATTCTGAGATATAAAGTCAGAATTGCGAGATATAAAGTCAGAATTCTGAGATATAAAGTCAGAATTCTGAGATATAAAGTCAGAATTCTGAGATATAAAGTCAGAATTCTGAGATATAAAGTCAGAATTGCGAGTTATAAAGTCAGAATTCTGAGATAAAAAGTCAGAATTGCGAGTTATAAAGTCAGAATTCTGAGATATAAAGTCAGAATTCTGAGATATAAAGTCAGAATTCTGAGATATAAAGTCAGAATTCTGAGATAAAAAGTCAGAATTGCGAGTTATAAAGTCAGAATTCTGAGATATAAAGTCAGAATTGCGAGTTATAAAGTCAGAATTCTGAGATATAAAGTCAGAAATCTGAGATATAAAGTCAGAATTGCGAGTTATAAAGTCAGAATTCTGAGATAAAAAGTCAGAATTCCGAGTTATAAAGTCAGAATTCTGAGATATAAAGTCACAATTCTGAGATAAAAAGTCACAAAAATCTTCTTTTTTTTTTTTTTCAGTGGCGGAAACGGGCTTCCATAGTATTGGATATCAATCATCGATCTCTGTAAACACTGGACACAGACACTATGATGTTTAATTTCAAAATTCTAAGGTGAGGTAATTTTACTCTTATTTCTAGACTTAAGAATACATGTGATTAATAAAGGTTCGTAAGTGACAAGACAATGTCATACCTGTCAACAAAATCCGTTTTTACCAAAATTTGCCCTTTTTTTTTCTTGCATGTCATGTGCGGAGCTCCGTAGAGGAGAGACCACACTTTCCAAAGAAAACATAATGTATTGATGCTGCTTCAACTTTACCTGCTGGTGTCATTGTTGGAAAGTGTTCCTTTATGCACTTTATACACTTTTTAAATGTCACATTTTGTAATACACGCACACACATATTATGGGGTGTGGGGTGTGAACATTGGGTGTGGGCGCTTAACAATTTTAGGAACCTTCTGTTGATGGGAAACGCAAAGCATGAGTAATGTGAGAATGTTTAAGAGCCACTAGATCAGAGACATCTAGTATCATCAGGAACTGTTCGATACTGCTGCAGATCTGTCCAGCTGTATTCCACTGATGTGAGTATGTCATTGTTTCACCTGAAACAAAAATATATATATATATATTTTGATGGATTTGACATCAGTGTGAACATTATTTGGTTAATGAGTAAAATTCTAGGATAAAGACTTAAAAATACTACACCCAAAGCAGACATTCTACATCTAAAAAACTTGAAATATATATATATATATATATATATATATATGTGTGTGTGTGTGTGTGTGTGTGTGTTTTCCTGCTCTATTCTGTATTCTTAGATGCACTAAATGTCTATAGTCTTAATTCATTTGAGCCCATAAAATAAATTGTTTTAGATTGTAGAATCACACTGAAGGAAACTGATCAACTTCTCATGCCATAATGATGAAAGAAAATCCACCTTTAAGAAAAAACAAACAACAATAGGGAAATAGCTTGAAATCTGTCTTTACATATGAGAGAAAGTTGTGATTTGAGTAAAGCAGAGCTGAATTTATGGCATATTTTTGGGCAAAAAAATTACAAATGAGCAAATTTAATACACTGAACTAAACAAACATACTGCAGTGGTGGATGATTAAGTACACAAATCAAGTACGTGAGTAAAAGTACAGATACCCTAATACAATATTACTCGAGTTGTTGACTCGAGAACAAATAGTGAAGTAAAAGAGATTTTTCATTATACTATCAAACCTGAAAAGAGTGGCCGAATGAGCCAAAGAGGAGGAAGTTTTCTAGTAAAGCTTAAACATAGATAGCATAACTCACAGGGAAAGACATGACAACCACTGCTGCTCAGTCCACTTGGGTTGATTTGTGGTTGATGGCAGAAGAGGGTCCTCTAGTGGCACAAAAAGGTTATGACACCTACACAGACCTGGAATCGAGGCATCGCTAGTAGAAAACATATCGTGGTAAAACAGCTAATAATTATGTTTCATTTACGGATAAATGTCGATAAATGATTATCTGCAACTTAATTTAGTTGGTCAAGACCTTAGACGGAAACATTAATACATCTCAGCAGATGCTTTTATCCAAATGGAGATTTAGATATTTATCACTTGAAGCAACAGTTTCGTCCAGAAGATAGAACAGGGAGGGATAGGCTGTCTGTGGATGGAAACTTATAAAAGGTAACCTTCGCAAAGACCCGGTTACTGTTGCTAAAGCCACGCGCTCTCGTGCAAAAACATCATGTTCTCATGCAGCGGCGAAAAATACATTGCGGATTAAAGAGGACACTGACAATGCAAATAAACACGAATGAACATCAGAAGGAATGTTGTTTCAAGCGCGGAAAGACGTGAGTACAAGTTCACCAACGTTAATCTACTAACTCCCCTCATAAGCCGACTGCTTTGTCGGACAAAATGGCGGATTCGGAGTTATGATTGGTCAGATCGCCTGTCAATCAAAACATTTTTTGCAAAAATTTTCTCAGAATTGTGAGATAACATGAGCTATCGATCATGTTTACAGTCTGAAAACAGCATAGCCTAATTTGTCTTGTCATATCTCTTCACCACAGACCAAAATCAAACAAAAAACATGGTGACATTATGTTTAAGCCTGGTTTCCACCTTCTACAGTTTCTTCACTGTAAGTAAATGACATTTTTTTGTCTATTTATTGAGCGAGTCATCACTGATGATGAATGAGCACCAAATAAACAGTTTTTTTCTCTCTTTCACACACTGTAGTTGAGTGGTTGCGCAGCTCTAGGATTCGGTATATGGTCCCATATGAAGAACAAATCATTTGATTTGTTAAAATCAGTTGATGATTTGACACTTGCCCCGGTCCTGATGCTGGGGACCCCGATGCTGATCGCGCTGGGCTGCATCCTTATTCTGATGGGCATTGTTGGTTGTTTGGGCACTATGAAGAAAAAAAGCTGGTTGCTCTTGGTTGTGAGTGTTTTTCAGTTTGTTTGTTTGTTTCTCAATTCTTGGGTCACTTTTTCACAAGTCTTCCCACAGTGAGCACAACAGCAGTGTGTATATGTGAGCTAAACTTTGCAAAAAATGCGTTCATTGACTACATCTGAATTGTTTTCTCACATTAACCACCACCAAAACTCGATGTAGTCGATGTTAATTTGCACGTTTACATACTACTCTTTTATAAAACTGTCAAAACCTAACATGCAATGACTGCCACATTTTTTTACAATAATATCAGCAACAAAAATCTTTAAGGATATATACACACAGACACTAAAGAATCAGCGTAATAATAGTGACATGCAGAAATGCATTCTGGGTGCATCATATGAAACTCATCTTTAGCTTTACCAGAATGCATTGCGGCATGAGGCGAGTCACCATTGTTGAGATTCATACGCTGATTCTTGAGGATGGAGTTCAATGGACAATATAGAATCACAGAATCATATTATAGTCTAAATCTGAAAAGTGTGGTATTATCAAAACAATTAGATGTGTTACTCTTCCGATTTCAACACCATCTCTGTACAAAAGGGGCCATCTTAAGAGTAATTGTGTGCCGTCATGTAAACACGGATAATATAACATCTTCTAAACAGTAGAGAGTGTCATGCTTGTTCTGTAAAGAGAATTTTGCCACCTGTAGTCAGAGTTTTTAGTCATTGTTTTATGAGTGACAAAGTGCATTTGTTAGGTGTTTTGGAAAAATTATGAATTTTTGATTTATTATTTATTTATTTATTGCTGTGCTAAACTGAATGTTGGTCAAGAGAACGGTGTGAATATTGAGTAATAGCCGTTGTAAAAAAGAAAATATATATAAAAAGTTTTTAAAGAAATGTTTAAAAAATTTTAACATGGACCAATGTAAAGCCAAATGTACCGGCCTGTTTTAATTTCTTTCTTTCTTTGTTTCAGTTTTTCGTCGTTATGCTCATCATCTTAATCCTCCAGGTCATCGTGGCAGTGTTCTTGATCCTCCCCAGTTCTGTGGTGAGAGCAAATATGTGACCCAATTTTCAATAATTGCTGGCAAAAATGTTAGTATATGAGTATATTTGCTTGTTATATAGATATCATGTTGTTAATTTCACATTATATATTCCAATAGTCCTGTGATTGTCCAGCAGTTTTTGATCTGAGGGATTGTGCAACAAAAATCTTTAAGGATATATACACACAGACACTAAAGAATCAGCGTAATAATGGTGACATGCAGAAATGCATTCTGGGTGCATCATATGAAACTCATCTTTAGCTCCCAGAATACATTGCGGCATGAGGCGAAGGACAATGGACAATATAGAATCACAGGCTTATTAAAATCAACTATAAATGTTATTAACTAAATGTACAATGTTTTCCTCATCAAATAGTCTTCATCTGCTAAGCATTTTACTTTACAACTTGTTAAATATGGATCTTTCTTATTCAAACGCATCACTTCAGAAGCTCTTTGTTTATTTTATTAGTAAGTAAAGCGCCATTTTAAATTGATCTAATGCTTTAACAATAAAACCAAGAGTCAAACTGCCCAACTAAAGAAAACACTGACCACCATAATGGTGTCCAAACATCTTCTATAAGCAGGGTTGGGGAGGAACGAAATACTTAGTTACGTATTTAAAATACTAAATTTGAGTAACTGTATTTCATTACAGTTACATTTTAAATGGGTGGTAATCAGATTACAGTTACATCTGAAAAGTGTTTTAGATTACCAAAGTGATTACTTTGAATTTTAATGTCATTTAAACAGCAATTGGTGATTCTCTGACTCTGACCGTCTGAAAAAGCGGAGTTAAGTTTCATCAACATTTTAATACTTTTAAGAGGGATCATAAAAATGTTGTTATTTTTATTTAGTACTGTCCTGAACAAGACAAAATGACTGAATTTATAAAAAAAAAAATGCCCAACTGTTAACTTAACTGTCCTGACCTGATCCACGACTGTTTTCATGTTTTGTGATAGTTGTTTGTGAGTCATTTTATAATTCACTCGTCACTGCAACTTTTTCTCACAATTTGTTTTTCCCCTCACAATTGTGAGTTTGCATTTCACAATTCTGACTTCTTTTTCTCAGAATTGCGAGATTTAAACTCACAATTGCAAGTTATAAAGTCAAAATTGGGAGATATAAACTTGCAATACTGACTTTTTTTCTTGCAATTGTGAATTTAGTATGTGAGTTTATATCTCATAATTCTGACTTTTCTCAATATTGGGAGGTTATATCTCATAATTGTGACTTTTCTCAATATTGGGAGGTTATATCTCATAATTCTGACTTTTCTCAATATTGGGAGGTTATATCTCATAATTCTGACTTTTGTCAATATTGTGAGTTTATATCTCATAATTCTGACTTTTCTCAATATTGTGAGTTTATATCTCATAATTCTGACTTTTCTCAATATTGGGAGGTTATATCTCATAATTCTGACTTTTCTCAATATTGGGAGGTTATATCTCATAATTCTGACTTTTCTCAATATTGTGAGTTTATATCTCATAATTCTGACTTTTCTCAATATTGTGAGTTTATATCTCATAATTCTGACTTTTCTCAATATTGTGAGTTTATATGTCATAATTCTGACTTTTCTCAATATTGTGAGGTTATATCTCATAATTCTGACTTTTCTCAATATTGTGAGTTTATATCTCATAATTCTGACTTTTCTCAATATTGTGAGTTTATATCTCATAATTCTGACTTTTCTCAATATTGTGAGTTTATATCTCATAATTCTGACTTTTCTCAATATTGGGAGGTTATATCTCATAATTCTGACTTTTCTCAATATTGGGAGGTTATATCTCATAATTCTGACTTTTCTCAATATTGTGAGTTTATATCTCATAATTCTGACTTTTCTCAATATTGTGAGTTTATATCTCATAATTCTGACTTTTCTCAATATTGTGAGTTTATATGTCATAATTCTGACTTTTCTCAATATTGTGAGGTTATATCTCATAATTCTGACTTTTCTCAATATTGTGAGTTTATATCTCATAATTCTGACTTTTCTCAATATTGTGAGTTTATATGTCATAATTCTGACTTTTCTCAATATTGTGAGGTTATATCTCATAATTCTGACTTTTCTCAATATTGTGAGTTTATATCTCATAATTCTGACTTTTCTCAATATTGGGAGGTTATATCTCATAATTCTGACTTTTCTCAATATTGTGAGTTTATATCTCATAATTCTGACTTTTCTCAATATTGGGAGGTTATATCTCATAATTCTGACTTTTCTCAATATTGTGAGTTTATATGTCATAATTCTGACTTTTCTCAATATTGTGAGGTTATATCTCATAATTCTGACTTTTCTCAATATTGTGAGGTTATATCTCATAATTCTGACTTTTCTCAATATTGTGAGTTTATATCTCATAATTCTGACTTTTCTCAATATTGCGAGTTTATATCTCATAATTTTGACTTTTCTCAATATTGTCAGTTTATATCTCATAATTCTGACTTTTCTCAATATTGTCAGTTTATATCTCATAATTTTGACTTTTCTCAATATTGTGAGTTTATATCTCATAATTCTGACTTTATAACTCGCAATTGCAACTTTATATCACGCAATTCTGAGGGAAAAAGTCAGAATTGTGAGATAAAAACTTGCAATTACTTTTTATGTGTTTGTTCCACACTTATTAGTATTCCAAAGTATTCTAAAGTATTTAGATATAGTTACTAAACTTGAGTAATGTAATGAAATATGTTACAAATTACTTTTTAAAGCATGTATTTTGTAATCTGTAGTGAAATACATTTTAAAAGTAACCTGTCTATGACGCATCAACATCTAAAACTCTAAAACATCTAGAACTGTAGACGAGTGACAGAAATAAAGTCAGTCTGGTTTGTAATAAGAGAGATTTAATGTCTTTTCAGTTGATTTCATCTAAAGAAGGCTGAAGTCAGTTGTAGCTCTTGTGTTTCTCTTTCCTTCAGTGATTCGTTATCATCAATGATCAGACAATCATCACTCAATTAATCATTTAAGTATCTAATAAACTCTAACACCACTTCAGTGTTACTTTAACACCCTGCTGGTGGCTCCTATATGAACAGAGTGGTGTTAATTTGGTACTGGGGAATTTACTGTGTAGTAGTGATGTTGTACAATGAGGACATTATGTCGCTGGAAATAGAGTCATCAGTGTCCCAATGTATAGTGAGCCGCTGTCCTTACCTGTGCCCAAACTCACGTACGCGATATACTGATTCACGACTTAGGAAGCTTAGACCCAGAGTGCGCACGGATCTGCAGTTTAGATTCTAACTGGAAATAGCAGACCATCTGGATATCTACGAAATACTCATTTCAACATAGAGCACTCTTATTCTAATTTTAAATCTTTGGAATGGATAGTATGCAAACTGGGATGCAGCACGTGTCTAGTTTTGATATTTTGTCTTCATAGCATCAATCAGTCCCAAAAAGGACTAACTGAATGTGACATTTTTGTAACTGAATTCAGTTCTGAAGCTGAAATGAACCCTGTGCCAACCAACCTGTCTCCCATAATGTTCCATACTGGTTTAATACAGAGCTTTATTCACATGATTCCTTTTATGCTTAACAGAAAGAAAGTTCCTTGAAAAGCTTGGAGGGCAAATTGTTAAAAAGCCTTCGGGAGAACTATAAATCTACTACTGATGCTTCAATCACGAACATATGGGATGAAATTATGAACAAGGTAAGACCGTCATTCATAAGCCTTCATGTACAGTATGTCATCTGTGGTCCTTCTAATGAATATTATAATTTTCATTTTTACGAAGGTGCGTTGCTGTGGATACAACGGCTATGATGACTTCACATCTTCCACTTGGCTACAGAACATGTATCCCATGCAATGCTGCGGTCAATTTGTAAAATCAGATTTAACATGTACTAAAGCAGGAGCTGAGGGAAAGGTACTGCCTCATCATCACCAGAAATACAGCATAAAGATTATGAATATCATTTTTATGAAACTCTTTCATTCCTGTTATAGAAAATAAGAGGCTGCGCTGATGTGCTGTTGAGCGAACATCTTCCCATTTCTGGAGCTTTGTCCTTTTTGATCGGCATTCTAGAGGTAATAATATGTGACTTTTGACCAGGGCTGGGTAGGTTACTTTTAAAATGTATTTCACTACAGATTACAAAATACATGCTTTAAAAAGTCATTTGTAACGTATTTCGTTACATTACTCAAGTTTAGTAACTTAATCTAAATACTTTAGAATACTTTGGAATACTAATAAGTGTGGAACAAACACAAAAAAGTCAAAAATATGAGATATAAACTCACAATATTGAGAAAAGTCAGAATTATGAGATATAAACTCACATACTAAATTCACAATTGCAAGAAAAAAAAGTCAGTGTTGCAAGTTTAAATCTCCCAATTCTGACTTTATAACTTGCAATTGTGAGTTTAAATCTCGCAATTGTGATAAAAAGAAGTCAGAATTGTGAAATGCAAACTCACAATTGTGAGGGGGAAAAAACAAATTGTGAGAAAAAGATGCAGTGACGAGTGAATTATAAAATGACTCACAAACAACTATCACAAAACATGAAAACAGTCGAAAACATGAAACTTAACTCCGCTTTTTCAGACGGTCAGAGTCAGAGAATCAACAATTGCTGTTTAAATGACATTAAAATTCAAAGTAATCACTTTGGTAATCTAAAATACTTTTCAGATGTAACTGTAATCTGATTACCACCCATTTAAAATGTAACTGTAATGAAATACAGTTACTCAAATTTAGTATTTTAAATACGTAACTAAGTTACTTGTATTTCGTTACTCCCCAACCCTGCCTTTGACCGACCTAAACTTTGAACAATTAAAAAGTGGGAAATGGTCCACTGCCGCGTTTTTGTATGTTTATTACTGATTTGACTCAAAGATTGAAATCATGTGTTTTTAGTTGGTTTTTAACCAGGCATCTCGTATTTTAGTAGTCTATATCAGCAGTGTTTTAAGAGAGCATTGTACTCAAAACAGCAATCGGTTCTTGATGATAAAAAATATTTATATTCAACTTCAACCCTGTTTTCCAGATTGTTGCCATGATCATTTCCATAAAAGTCTACAAATGGTTGAGAAGCTTACCTGATTTCCCTGACGGATCTGAAAATTAACTGTGATAAACAACTTTTTATAAATGTGGGCAAGTTCTTTGTTTTATTATTGCTTTTGCATTTATATACAGTGCCTTAAAAAAACAAATCACATTTTGTTACGAAAGGTGATGTGTGGAAAAAAAAAAGGTAAATATTAAATATTTTACAATATCTAGCAAATATAAAAAAGTGCATAGCGGCTTCTCGTTTCAGTTGTTTCATCCTTTTTTTGTAAAGATAAATCACTGAGAATATAATTCTGTTATTATAAAGAACAGCTGTGAACCTTTAATCACAGCACCCAGAATGCACTGCAACATGCTTTATTATTCTCACCATTGTTGATTCTTGATCAAAATTTTGAGAAATATTTTGGATTATATTGAATAATCAGCATCTTCTGCTGTAGAATCACAGTGCTGCTGTAATCAATAACGTTAAATTTGGTTCTAACTGAGTTAAATAATGATTAGATGATAACACCACTTGATCATTTTTCCTGTTTATGTGGTTGATTGTTGTAACACAGCAATAGCAAATCAAACAAAATATAATATTAATAAAGGGTCAAGAGGTCATCTAAATCAAACCCTGATCTCCATGATGGTGACTTCAAAATTGTGATTTTCTCCGTTGGTGATTCTGCTTGTTCACATCAGGTGTCTTCAATAATGGTCAATCATCACTGAATGAATCACTTCATTATCTCATTAACTTTAACACTGATTCAGTGGGTGGAATAAACATATGACAGGACTTTTACTTTCTGACCCCTGGACTTTACACCTCTGCTTTTAATAATTTCCTTTAAAGTGTTAGTTCACCCAAAAATGTAAATTCTGTCATGAATTCCTCTCACTCATGTCGTTCTACACCCGTAAGACCTTCGTTCATCTTCAGAACACAAATGAAGATATTTTTGATGAAATCCGATGGTTCAGTGAGTCTCTATTGACATCAAGATAATAAACACTTTCAGATGTCCAGAAAGATACTAAAACATATTAAAACAGTTCATGTGGTTCAACCTTAATATTATAAAGCAACGAGAATATTTTTTGTGCGCCAAATACCAACTTTATTCAGTGATATCTAGTGATGACTCGATTTCAAAACACTGCTTCGAAGCTTTACGAATCTTTTGTTTCGATTCAGTGATTCGGTTCGCGTATCAAACTGCCAAAGTCACGAGAACTATTGAAATTTCGAAACACTTACTGAAATCACGAGACTTTGGCAGTGAATACATGATCTGAACGGCTAATTCGAAACAAAAAATTCGTAAAGCCTCAAAGCAGTGTTTTGATATTGACCGTCATTAGATATTGTTGAAAAAACGCAGGCCTCACCGAGCCATCAGATTTTACCAAAAATATCTTCATTTGTGTTCTGAAGATGAACGAAGGTCTTACGGGTGTAGAACGACATGAGGGAGAGGAATTAATGACTGAAATTTCATTTTTGGGTGAAGTGACCCTTTAACAATGATTCATAAACTTGATAATGAGGATAATCCTGTTGTGGAATAATGAATGGAAACATTTTAATAAATTATATTAACACCTTTATTATTAAGAGATATTTCTATTCCTCTACTAAGCCTACAAACCTTTCAGCTGCTTTAAAATTTCATTCTGCTGTAAACTATATACTGTAAATATAAAAACTCACTTGATTGTGTTTACTGCATTTTTTTATTTGCTGTTTTTTTTACATTGCACTTTATATTAATATATAAAAGCACCAGTCTTACATTACTGCAATACCTAAGGATTATTTCCAACATTTCATATCAACATCAACACCTAATAATCATCTGAACACTATTATTCATATTCATAAGACCATTGCCTGTGTTATACTGTATTCTTCACATTATTGTCATATATTCAAAAGAGAAACATGTTGCTATTTCATGTAGACATTCACTCTATTTTCAAGAAACTAGAACAACTAGGTCAGTTTCAGTGCTGATTATCATTGCTCTGTCACATGATTACTTTAGCATAGATTCACTTTCAGAAGAATCTAAAAATAAAGTTTAAAAATAATCTAACGTATTAAAATGCAACAAAATGCATCCAAACTTTCTAGTTGCATATATCAATACGAAAAGATATGAAAGCGATCATGTAGCTCAAATATTTGCTGTCATTCCACGACCTTACTACTCGACACTGTGACCTCTGACCCTACACTTACACACTGACTTTGACCATGAGAAGGCAGCGATTTTGAATCTGCCTGCATCCGCTCACTTTCTGAATTCTCAAGAAACGCTGAGACCTCAGGCGACGGGACAGTCAGTAAAGACGCTGCTTCTGCTTTGCTATTGGGTGGATTCGGTTTTGCTGTCATGACCTTTGCCGGGTCACAGATGGGCTGGAAAGAGTAGAAGTCGGGAGCAGAGCAGTTGGTGGTGTTTGAGGAACAGATATGAGTCTTCATTTGTCCCAGAGCAAGAGGACTCTTTGCTGTGGGTGGTGGGATTTTTGGCACTAGTGAGTCTTTCGCCACCGTCTTCTCGTCTTTCTCTTCGCCTCTTCCATCTCTCTCACCTTGCTGGTGGAATTCCACATCTGACAGCGGAGGACAGGTGCTGATGAGTCCCCCACAGCTGCAGATGGTGCTCTCTGTGGTGTCCAACCCGAGTCCAGACGGCATGGAGCCGGCCGTGCCCGCGCTCTCCTCTTCCTCATCCTCCACGTCGGAGAAGGAAGGGTCCGGACTGATGGAGCGGGTCAAACGGCGCAGCTGGGCGGAGGTGCGGCGTAAGGCTCCGCCCATGAAGCCTGTGGGAGAGGGGGCGGAGCCGAGGAGACGGTTGAAGAGGGCGAGGTTGTGATTCCGCGTCACAGATTCCTCCAAGTTCTCTGCAATCTCCTGCAGAGGCTGGAAATGCATCTCCTCTTTAGGAATTCTGGGGATTTGAAATTATTTGTTCATTTTTCACTTTGAAAAATACAGTAAAAACTGAAATATTCTGAAATATTATTACCATTTAAAATAACTGTTTCCTATTTAAATATATTTTAAAATGTACTGTATTCCTGTGATCAAACTCCAGTCTTCAGAGTCACATGATCCTTCAGAAATCATTCTGATATGAGGATTTGATGCTCATTTCTGATTATTATCAATGTTGAAAACAGTTGTGCTGCTTATTTTTTCAGGATTCTTTGATGAATAGAATGCTTAAAAACATATTTTTGTCTTTTTACTGTCACTTCCGATCAATTTAATGCGTCTTTGCTGAATTAAAGTACCCATTTCTTTGAAAAATATTTTTTGACACCAGTATTTTTCAACCAAAAATGTACAGCAAATATATAACCACCATCCAATGTTTTTTTTTCAAAATGTTAATTTTTGGGCAAACTATTCCTTTTAAAATAATAGTTGAATTTAGTATATTCACGACTGTAATCCATCATATCTTTTTTACAGACAGTTTGCAGTGGTACAGTGTACAGTAAACTGTCTATTCAGAAAAGATCAGTGGATTTGTGTTTGGTGATCACTGACGCCATGTCGAATGTGGAGCCTTGGAAAGAGGGTTTGCGCAGCACGAAGAGCGTAGCGGCTGTGTATGGCGGACGAGGATTCGAATCATTCCAGTAACGGTCTCTCTCCATCATGGGCAAATCTCCATACATCTCATCCACCGCCATCATAGACACCTTTGAAACACATACAGAGAAAATGTCTCAGTGTGAAACAAATGAAAGACTATATGATTTTATATACTGTAAATGAATTAGCACCTGGAAGTTTCTATCTATCAACCAATTGGACTCAAAGTCATCATCATCCTCTCCGAACGGATTTATGAGCTGCTCTGCCACCTGAGAAATAATTACACAGTAATGGCGGGAGAAATTATCCTTCTGGGTTCATGTTTTATAGCAACATTTACACTTGTGGGCGGGGTCATATATGAAAGGGGAGGGGCATCTAATTAATATTTAAATGATATCAGGGGTTCTGATTCCTGACCTTCAACCAGCCAGCATAGAAAAAGAACTGCAGAAGGGTAAAGATGGGGACGTAAAGGTCAAGGTCATGACCCGGATAACCCTGACCCGGATCCAGAAACTGACGACCAATCAGACACACCAGGAAGAAACTGTACACTGCCAGAGTGACAACCTGCGTCGTAAAAAGATATCAATTCATATTCCACCACATGCCATGAAACCTTTTCGGTCGTCTTAAGCGTGCATCTGACCTGTGTGTAGACCAATGGTATACTGATCATGTCATAGTGAAAAAGCATGCTGCACTTCCCTCTGAAATCGTTCAGCTCCTACAAAAACAACATAGAAGACAAATAGAATTATCATTTCAACTGAGCTCTTCGGTTTTACACTAACTATGGAGTTCTTTTGAATGTAGTTACCTCCAATAGAAGTTTATAAGTATTATCATCTTTGATTCTGCCCTCACAGCGGGCGACTGCGGTCAGGTTAGTGAACCAAACACATGGGATCCAGTACTTATTATAGGGTGAGTGTAAACTCTCAAACTTCTTACGCTCTTCTCTTGTCATAAAACCTTGAAAGAGACAGACATCACTCAGTGTCAGGTTTCAATAAGGCTTTTCACACTGCACTTAAACCCGGGTTTTTGTCATTCTTAACCCCGGGTAAAGGAACATTTCACACTTGTAGTTTAGAAGTGGGGTTATGAAACCGCTTTTCAGGTGTTAATTCTCCATTGTGTTGCCAAACTTGTACAGTGTAAAACAATGTGGTGTTAGAATTTTTCAACAGGATGCTTAGCAATGGACAACCAGTAGTGTGCCTCAAATTCGCGGGATTTAGACGGTCATGGAAACACTGCATGTTGTATAAATAGTAGCTTCAATATTTGAGGGGAAAATATTTAACAGTGACAGAAAACGTGACAATTGGAGTGAAGAGGAGACCATTTCAGTTTTACCTTTACAGTCCGAAAAGTCCATTCAGGATAAACTTATTAAATAGTATACAGTCAGCAATATATAATATGAGGATGGGCAATGTTATAGCCTTTGTGTAAATCTATTACGTGTCACTGACTCCACAAACATGCAAATAAGATCATTAACTGAAATAATTTCTTAAAACTCTGAATTTATACCAGCCAATTTTAAGTTAACGTCTCATAATTCACATTTTTTACAGTTAAAATATTTTAATTATGAGATATTAACATCTAGGTTAATAATGCATCCCCAGTTGACAAATTGACCCGTCGCCTGCAGTTTGATTGACAGGTGATCTAACCAATCAGAACCCCGAATCTGCCATTTTGTCTGTCAAAGCAGTCAGGGGAGTTAGGGGTCTTTGCAAGCGGTCAATTGTGGCACGACAAAGTCATTTTTTTTCCTTGTTGCACTGCAGTGAATTAAAGGCCCATCCAATTAGATTTGATCTTTAGATCACATGCGGCTGGCATAACGCTGGAGGCCACTGCTGTTGCAAAAAAAAGAGCGAGATTGGTGGCGGCATAGCACAGAAAGCTATTTTAAAAAGTGTAAACACAGAAAAAAAGTATTCCGAAGAGAGAAGAGAATGGAGGTTCTTGTCATCATTGGTGTCTGAGAACTTTTTGGTAAAAATTACAGCGACTAAGAAACGTATCCTATGTAAAGGTACAATATGTAAAATGTTTATTAAAATATCCAAAATCCACTTGCACAGTGTTATATATTTCGTTCAGCTGTGTACTTACATTATCCTAAATGTTTCCAAGAATTTGTTAATTCAGAGAAAGTCACAAACTTTAATTAGTGCCCGTCCCTGTCTTGTCACTTGCGCCTGTCAGTGATGTAATATCTGCGTTATCCCTGGTTTCTGCTTGTACTGCACAGTAACCATGGCAACAGACACGGACAGCTGCGTAACGGCTAGCGGCGCGCTGTTGTTGTTTCATTCAAACATTATGGACCATGGCAAGGGAACTTTGGGACATAAGGAGAAATAAAACGAGGATCAATATCGGCGTGGGGTTTCCGAGATGGCGAGAGCTTTGCGACAAACTTCGACTCGACAGAGACGTGCTCTTGCACGTTATTAGACAAGGTGAGCAAATGTAGGATACATAAAACTAATCAATGTTATAAAGTTCAACACGACGAAGTGTTAGAATATCATCAGTATGATAATCTAATGTTGATCTAGCTTACTGTGAAGTCTCATACAGACAACAAACTCATTACAAACTCATTACAACTTTCAACACACTCAAATGCAGTTTAGTATGATAGTGTGACGTTAGAGCAAGTGAAACAGCGCTGCGTTACCTCACAGTTTTAATTCGTCAAATAAACTGACCTGTATGAGGAGTATTTCAGCACTTATGAACGGTTCGGTAGAATGAAATGTCCTCGTTTCTTTATATCCCCCTTGACTCACGCGTGACACTGATATCTGTCTCTCAATATCAATCTCGTCCGTGATTCTCGGCCACGTCCTGCTTCACACCACAGTCATGTTAAAAACATGCATTCACTCATAAATATTATTAGATCCATCGGCATGACGACAAGTTCCATGATTCCATATTCACTGCGTCATCAATCTACGCCTTTGGTATTGTTTTGAAGAGTTTAGCGCAGTTTAGCTACATAGTGCATCTTTAATATCTTTCTCTGATATGCGTCAAAATTTAAGTGATTCTTTATCTCAAAGACTGAATAGCAGTGAGTTGCGCCACCTAGTGTGCAGGCGTAAAATGCATTCTCAGTCAGCGCCACCTGTGTGAATTATCTGGGAATTAGAGGAAGACTATAAATCGTTTCACGTTCAGTGTGAAAGCACCGTTCGTCTACAATTCGCTTCGCTTTATCGAGTCGCTCTCAGTGTGAAAGAGGCTTAATCCTTGCCATTTATTTAGGTGGTTGCTAGGTTGTTTTAGCGTTGCTTGGGTGTTCTTGCGGAGTGTCGTAAACTCATTTTACCTGCTTCAACCACGTGATCCATGGTAGGGAATCTCTTGAACACGGCTGTGCTGACGGAGCGCAGGATCAGGAGCGCCGACAGACTCGCGTAGCGCATCAGCGTGCGTCGCAGCAACCTGCCGTGCTCGTCTCCGCCCTGCACGCCGCCGGAGAGCGTGCACATGATCCTGTCCGGCAGCGGGATGGAGGTGTACTGATTCCACCAGCGATTCACTATTAATGTGACGTAAAACCCTGCGTGTAATATAAAGATTTTTTAATGTATGCTTGTCATCTGCTAAAAAAATCCCTTTAAATGATTGACATCCCATTTCCCAACATTAAAGTCATTGATGAATTTTGTGATGTCAGTTTGATTTTTTTGTAATGAATTGCACTGAATCCAGCTTTACATCACAGGAATAAATTACGTATTCAGATATTTCAACTTGCAATAATATTTCACAATATTACTGTTTTTATGGCATGAATAAATGCAGCATAAGAGACAAAAACCATCAATCCCAAAGTTTTGAATGGTAGTGTGAATTCAGTGGTTATGCTGTCCCGGGACATGCGTACCTAATACGAAAGACATTGGGATGAGACTGGCGTAGTGGTTGCAGTAAATGGAAAGCTTTTCAAAGTATCTCTTCTGATCGTCCACAAGGAAGAATCTGGTAAAGAAAATGATGCAGATGAAACGTGACACTCGATCAAAGCATCAGATGAGGACTTTAACACACACACACACACACACACCTGTACGTGATGCTGATTGCTGTGTACATGGCGAAGAAAGCCAGAAACTCTTTGTACAGAACTTTATAGATGCTTCCCTTCCAGGCCAGCAGCAGTTTGGAGAAGCCGCAGAAGCGCGCGTTGGCCACTCTGGCAGTGTAAGTGACGGTCATCTCAAACTCAGCGTGTCACAGCGAACCGGAAAACAACAAGGCTTAAAGAGAAGATTAATATCACAGCACAGGAAAGTCAAGACACATTGGGCTAGTTTTGGCCATGATTGGGCGGGTTTGGAATAGTAATTCTGCTGGTTTTGTTACGCAAAACCTGGCAACCCTGGTCAACAGTGGAGTTACTGAAAGTACTCAAGCTTTAAAATGCAGGTATTATTTTAAGTACAGTAGTGACATTATCTGAGAAAATAATATAAGATAACTACATGGGTTAAGGTTAGGTTTAGGGGTAAGTTCGGGGTTAGGACCTAGTTATTACCCAGTTATTGCAATTACTTTAATAAATATGTACATGACTGTACAATAAAGTGCTTTACAAAGTAAAAAAACATGTTCAAATGTGCACAATAAGAGATTATTATAAATGTTATTAGTAAAGAAACTTCATATAAAGTGGAACCATATTTATGTATTATTTATTTTTATATGATATTACATTACAAAAAAAAGAAAAAAACATTTTATAATAATAAAATAATGTACTAATGCTGAACAGATTCAGCATTATATTATTATCCAGTGCAATTTTTTAACTATTTCATGAATATACTACAAAAATGGGTGTCCATTAGTAATGTGTGTAAATAAAGACTTTAACTCGGATGTGAGCTTTAACATGTTACTATTATAAGTATTCACTACAGGCAACAATAATGCAATAACTTTCATATAAGTTCAACATTTAATACTTTTTGAATAATAGAAATTGTATTTCTAAATATTCTTTCCTCTTAAGAAAGCCTCTGTTTGCTGTATTAGCAAATATGCAAATTTTTAAGGAAACAAATAAAAAGTTATACACGAAAGTGTGTGTATATATATATCTATAATATTACATTTTAGATATTGCATAATGTCGGTATTATTAAAGACTAGTCTTAAACTGTCAGCCAACTGTATTTCCAAAAATATAGTAATATTTGTGTCCATTTCATATTATATGATGATTTGACATGTTTGGAACAGGGCGTCTCTACTCCAGTAAGGGCGTAAAATTGCCTATCAGACTTTTATTTGGTGCTTTTTTTGAGTTTTTATGTGTTTGGCTGGGGATCAAGATGTCAAAATGTGTCTGATATCCTGCCGTGGATCCCACGGGACAAGCGCTTTGTCATCTAAAACACAGAGGCAGGTAAATGTGGGTATATACGCGGCGTTTCAGGAAAAACATGCTGAACTGCCACAGGTGTTTATTTTTCCACGAGATTTCGCATGTGCTCTAGACAATTACAAACGACAAGCACTTCTGCCACAGTCTGTTATTCGATTTCCAACCCATTTACTTTTTTACAATACTGTGTTTACAATAAATGACTCTATTCAATAAACTTTATGTAAGAAAATGCCTAAATGAAACTGTAAGTGTTCTTACCTTTTCTCCTCAGCCTCAGAGGAGTAAAATATTTCACTGCATATTCTCACAAGATGTTCCAGAGGAGCCGTGTGTCGTGTGTCCTGACGGGCTGCGTGTGTTTCTGTCGTTTCTTATGTTCTGACAGGAGCTTGAGGTCTCAGCATCGGGTCAGACGCACCTCCTCCATCGGGAGGTGGGACTTTAGGTGAGGACATCATCTCTGCATCTCTCCCAGACTCACTGAGGATGGTTAAGATTATACATTATCCACAGATAACAAACAAACGCAGCATTTCTTCTCTAGAGTTTACAGACAGTATGTGTGAATGTGCTGAGCGGGGCAAGTTGTCACACAGGGCTATTAATGATCAGGTTTTGAGTCAAAAGTCCAATTGCAAGCATGTATTTTTCTAGAAGGGTTTTTTCTTTCTTTTTGAATGAGTGTTTAAAACTGTCTCAAATCTTTTGTTGTGAATTATGTTCAATATTAGTATTATATTATCATTTATTTCTGACATGGGGTAACAAGCGAAAGGTTATTTATAACTGAAAGTTGTCTTGTGTTTTATATTTTGTATGTTATCTTTTCAATTTTTTTTTGCTCTTTTGTTAATTGTTACAAATTACCCTTCGCAAAGACCCGCCCCCTTTAGTTACTGTTGCTGTGTCCGACAAGTCATGCGCTCTCATGCCACACATCATGTTCTCACGCAGTGAAAAATACATCGCGGAGCAAAGAGGACACTGACAACGTATGAAACAGTTTCATATTTAAAATATTGTAATTTTTTAGAGAAGTTTAAACAGTAAATAGTGTCTAGTGTCTCTTTAATGTGTGGTGACAGATCGCTGTAGCTCGTGAACCGATTATCTCTTCATACTAGTTCATTTATAGCATCAAATAAACATGAATGAACATCAGAAGGAAGTTGTTTCAAGCGTGGAAAGACGTGAGACACACAATTTTTCAAGTTCAAGTCCAACATTAATTTACTAACTCCCCTGACTGCTTTGTCGGACAAAATGGCGGATTCGGGGTTATGATTGGTCAGATCGCCTGTCAATCAAACTGTTTGTGACGGGTAAATTGTTTGACTGCTTATCTAAAAAGCCTTTAAACAGCCTATAAAACACCTATTTGAAATGCAGATTTGTTGTGGAAGATTTTTTGTCGAAGAACTTTTGTTAGCTTCATATTTATAATTTCATATGATGACATGTTTACTGGCGCGAGGGCGGGACAACCTGTCACTCACATGAGATCCACCAATAGAAATTCACAACAATCCAAATATCCAATCAAATTCAAATGGACAAAACCAAGTCCCGCCCTACATTTGTTCTTGTTCGAGAAGCCGTTTGCCGTGAAGCGGGGCTGAAAATGCTGACTTGAACACATTCTCCAGATTATAATTAAAAAGCCTATAAAACACCTATTAAAAATGCAGATTTGTTGTGGAAGAATTATTTATTTATTTAATTTATCAAACAAATATTTCTTTTCAAATAACTGAAAAATAAATTGCATGTTCCTGTTGTGACGTTTCACATTATATAAAGCAAAACTAACTTCAAAAACTCACAACACAAACTCTAAGGAACATTCACTAATCCAAAAGTGTGACAACTAGCCCCAGTCTCCCCCTATATTCTTTGCTGTTGCTATTGACATCAATTACATGGAGGTCTTTGATGTGGTAAATCTCTATTGCCGTCCTCCAGCGGTGCGTGGACTGGTCCGGAGCCCCAGGATAAATCTGTGGTGTGCTCATTAGTGTAGACTCCCACTGCGCCCCACCGCCCTGATGGATAGAGAGCGACAGGCAGGCATTTCAGACAGCCTCGACCAAACAGCACTTCCAGAAAATTACACACTAATGCATTAATGTAGAATGTACATTAATCTTACCATAATGTACATCAACGACCCCGCTGAATTTATGTGACAAGTTCGGCGGTAACACATCATAAACAGGAGCAGATAGTCCGTCTGTTCTCTCTTGTAAACTTCTGGACAGCTGTGACATAAACCATTGTTCTGGCTCTATGGGGGTCTTGTTTGTCCCGGGAAGGTCCAGGATGAAAGGTGGCCGCTGTGGCCTCTGAATCTCGCCAAAATACAGCAAACGTGCCTTTAGACTCGACTCTTGAGTGCTTAAAAGGGCAAATGCTTCACTCCAGAATGAAGTCTTGACTTGAAAATGTTCTCCAGATTATTATACAGACTATTATTCTTATGTGGAATGAAAAAAGTTATTTTGCAGACTGCAGAGTGTCCAAGCTGCTCTTTTCCATATATGAGGAAAGTTGTAGATCAGGAGCTGTCGATATTCACAAAATACCACTAAAAAAATACTGATAAAGAGAGTGAAATACAAGTTATTTGTATTGACATCAAATCAAAACAAAAAATTTAAAGGTGCAGTAAGTGGTTTCTGAGAAAAGCTGTTGGAAGTGGATCAGACCGAGCACCACAACAAACCTGCAGCCAATCAGATAGGGGGCGTGTCCACTCATGATGGGGAGGAGAGTGAGCCAATCATCAGAAGGGGGCGTGTCCACTCATGATGGGGAGGAGAGTGAGCCAATCATCAGAAGGGGGCGTGTCCACTCATGATGGGGAGGAGAGTGAGCCAATCATCAGAAGGGGGTGTGTCCACTCATGATGGGGAGGAGAGTGAGCCAATCATCAGAAGGGGGCGTGTCCACTCATGATGGGGAGGAGAGTGAGCCAATCATCAGAAGGGGGAGTGTCCACTCATGATGGGGAGGAGAGTGAGCCAATCATCAGAAGGGGGTGTGTCCACTCATGATGGGGAGGAGAGTGAGCCAATCATCAGAAGGGGGGTGTGTCCACTCATGATGGGGAGGAGAGTGAGCCAATCATCAGAAGTGGGTGTGTCCACTCATGATGGGGAGGAGAGTGAGCCAATCATCAGAAGGGGGTGTGTCCACTCATGATGGGGAGGAGAGTGAGCCAATCATCAGAAGGGGGTGTGTCCATTCATGATGGGGAAGAGAGAGCCAATCATTAGAAGGGGGTGTGTCCACACGATGGGGAGGAGAGTGAGCCAATCATCAGAAGGGGGCGTGTCCACTCATGATGGGGAGGAGAGTAAGCCAATCATCAGAAGGGGGCGTGTCCACTCATGATGGGGAGGAGAGTGAGCCAATCATCAGAAGGGGGCGTGTCCATTCATGATGGGTGAGAGAGAGCCAATCAGCAGAAGGCATGCACATGTATGAACTACTTTTACGGAGCTTTTTTTGTTTGAAAGCCACTTGATAGAGTCTAGTTTTACTGTACCTTTCCTTTTTATACATGGAAGAATGAAATTCATACTGGTTTCCAATAACAAATTCTTATTTGAGTCAATTTAGTTACTAAAAATTTAAGACTAATGGGCTCTAGTTAATTTTACTTAAGACTAAATTAACCCCTTTTCACCTGAATTAAAATCTTAAAGTTTTACCACCAAAAAATAAAAAACATATTCAAAAGAATTGGGTCAGGAAGATTTTTGTTTGTTTGTTTGTGGAAATGAATACTTTCAACAGTAAAGACATTTATATTACGAAAAAAAATCTATTTAAAATAAATGTTTTTTCATCAAAGAATCCTGAAAAAAGTGTCACAGTTTCCACAAAAATATGAAGCACAGCACAACTGTTTTCAACACTGATAATAATCAAATGTTTCTTGGTCATCAAATCATCATATCAGAATGATTTCTGAAGGATCATGTGACACTGAAGACTGGAGTAACGATGCTGAAAATTCAGCTTTGATCACAGGAATTACATTTTAAAATACATTACAATAAAATTTTAAATTGTAATTTTTCACAAAAAGATGTTTAAAAAAATCTTAGAGATCCCAAACTTTTAACGGTAGTGTAAATAAATTGTCATCTTTTACGAAAACATCTTTAAGCAGTTGCCTACACTCAATGAATCGTGCTTTTCAATGCACCCCTGCTGCAGTGTTTGACCCTGGAACCGCAACTGATAATGTGATGAAAACGTTTGCATGAACATTTAGCTTTGATAGACACAAAATATTTTGTATTCACACAAATCACTGGACAGAAACAGCGGCTGCAGTAGATGGAGAAGTGTTTTATTTGCTTTGAAACTTGGAGTGCTTCTACAAAAAGAAGCCAAATTTTGGAAAGGCAGTAACAAGTTATAAGAGAATGAAAAAACTCAGGAAAACTGACTGATAAAGATCCAAATCTCTCTGTCTGCTACACTATCAGGTTTGTGAGTTCTTGCCCCTGCTTTTCGTGAACTAAGGAGCTCACTGCTTCATGCTGCGAAATCAGGAAAACACTTAACGTGATCATAACCAGCGCAGTGTATACTGTGACATTGTTGTCATTGCAGTGTTTTTGCAGCAGATTTAAACGAGCATCTGACCTCCTTGTGGGGTGTAAGTGTGTTCCTGTTTTGATGCATGCAGACATTACTGCCAAATGACGAAGAGGAGAAGAACAAGACAACGGATCGCATCTCCACGTTGTGCTTCACAACTCAGAACCAGGAACAGGCGTCGCTTAAATAAATGTTATAGAAGATCTGGACAGAAATTATCTTAATCATTACAAGTCTATATAAATACATCACTTTAACTTACTGCAAAAATTAAATTAGATAAATTGAATCACAAGGTTTTGTACATGGTAATTACAGTTTGGTTCACTGCAAATAGAAGTTTAAAGGATTGTTCATCCAGAAATGAAAATTCAGTCATTATTTACACATCCTTGGTGCAACAAACTTTTACGCTGTCCACAATGCAATAACAAAAGTAAAATGTGAAGAATCATCACATGGTTCATTTCCACACTCAATCAAATAACGCTTCAATTTCTCCTTGTGATGCATAAGAAAAACCCTAGAGTTTTAGAGACAGACATGAGGGTGTGTAAATGACCAAATTCTCTCTTTTGGGTGAACCATCCCTTTAACAACTTACTAAAATATGTACCATCTCCTTAAGTTGGACCCTCTCACTTCATAACACTTCTGACCAGTTCAGGTACCAAAAGAAGGCCTATTAAGACTGGCCAGGATCTGAAACAAAGGTACATGGTGACATTTACTGACCCTAAATCAGATGTGCCAGGTTAAACTGAACTAGTGACAGACATCTGTACTGATACTACACCTGTTCAACCGCTGACGTGCATTCCTGCGCCTGTATAAATTCCTTTCTTGAACACACATCATGAATGAGTGTTTTTCTTACGCTTAAATACAAACACCATCATCACAAAGCAACATAGATCATCAAGATTGTTTTATGTTTCTAAGCAGGCCACTTAACTCTCGGCGGACATTCATTACGGATCATTGGAGCAACATGGCGGTATCAGTTAATACGTGAAGGGAAAACCAGAGAGAGTGGAGAGACAGCGAGAGGGGGCAAATGAAGATGTGAACACCAGAGGGATGCATGTATCAGAGACAAGCAGAGGAGGAGGGAATGCGACGGTGTGTGTTTGATCCGTGGAAATCGTTCAAGTCACTTCTTGGGGGGGCTGTAGGGCTCCAGCAGCTGCTGGGAGAAAGTATTGACCTTGTCCGCTCCTCGAACCTCGTGAGGCAGCAGAGGCAACTTTATTATGTGGAAATCTTCATATAAATCCTCCATCTGAGAGAGAGCGACAAGGGCAGGAAAAAAAAAACAAGAAAAAAGGGGAGGATAGAGGAAAAGGACAGGAGGAAGACAGAGAGGAAGAGAAAAGGAAATGCAAAGAGAAAAGAAAGGAAAAGGCAGAGGAAGAGAAAAGGAGAAAAATACAAAATTAAGTATTAAGGAAAAACAAAGAGGAAGAAGAAGAGGGAAAGGAAAAGTAAAAAAGGTAGGGGGAGGGGGGAATTGAGGAGAAGGAAAGAGAAAAGGAAAAGTATAAAAGAAAAAGGAAGAAAAAACAGATAGAAGGGAAAATAGAGATGAAGGACAATAAAAATAGTTGGAAAAGTATGAAGAAAAAGAAGAGGAAGGAAAATTAAAAAAAAAAAAAAAGAGTAGAGATAGAAGAATTAATAAGAAGAAAGAAAAAAAGGCAAAGGAAAGGAATGGAAAAGTAGAAGAGGAGAAAAAATTGGGAAGGAGAAGGAAAGAGAACAGGAAAAGTAAGGTAAGGAACAAAAAGAAAAAAGGGAAAAGGAAAAGCATAAAAGGAAGGAAGAAAACAAAAAAAAGGAAGGGGAAAAGTATAAAGAAAATGAAGAGGAAAAAGGAAAGGAAAGAAAAAATAAATAAAAGGAAAAGTAAGGAAAGTAGGGACAGAAAAAGAGAAGAAAAAATAAGTATTTGGAAAAATAAAGAAAGAGAAAGGGAAAAGTTAGGAAAATAAGAAAAGACAAGGAAATGTTTACAGGAAAAATAAGGAGGAGGAAAATATGGGAAGGACAGGAAAGAAATAAAAAAGAACAGGAAAAAGGGAAAATGGAAAAGTATAAAAGAAAATCGGGAAAGGGTACAGAAAGCAGAAATGAAAAGGAAATAATTACTTAATACAAGTCTATAGAAATACATTAAAAATTCAATTTAAACTTGATAAATTGGTAACACTTTACAATAAGGTTTCAACATTGTTAACATTAGTTAATGCACTTTAATTAATGAACTAACAGTAACAAAGATGAATTCACATAGTTAGTTAGTTCAGAAAAAAGGACCACACACCTGGTCCAGATACTTGGACTGGATCTTGTGTCGGGCTTCACACATCTTGCAGGGCCGCTCGCTGTCAGGGAAAACCAGCTGGTTGACGATAATGTTATGCGTGTCGATGCGACACTTGGCCAGCTCCTGAATCAAACGCTCCGTCTCGTACAGAGACAGGAACTCTGCGATGCACACGCAGATAAACGTTGTCTGCTCCTGTACGCATCGTGACAGGAATCAACATTACATTTCCGTCTTTTGGACAGATACATCTGTACAGGCATTACCAGAGACTACTGTGACGTGACACTCACCGGGTCCTTAAACTGCTCGCTGACTGAGCGGATGACGGGGAGCGTCTCCTCCAGTTTAGACGCCAGCTGATCTGCATTCATGTCTCCCAGGCCCAACATGTTACACATCTGCAACGGTTTGACACAACTACACTTAAACCTTACATTCAATTACATTACAGGTTAAAAAGCCATACACTTTCCCCAGCGAGTCATTTCTCTACATGACATTACATTATTTTCCAGTGCTATTTTATATATATATATATATATTCCATTTCCCAGAATGCAGTGCCGGTACCTGTGAGATGAAAGGGCTGATCTGGTTCTTGATCTGCATGAGGCGGCCCAGTCCCCTCTCCACGATGGTGGGGAAGTTGAGCAGGCGCAGAGTGTGTCCCGTCGGGGCCGTATCAAACACCACCACTGAAAAATTCATGCCTTTCACCAACCTACAGAAGATGAGAATGAAATAAATCAAAAGTAATACAATAAAATAAAAAAGTAATATACACTGTGTGTGTGTGTGTGTGTATATATATATATATATATATATATATATATATTTTTTTTTTTAAATGTATTTATTTATTTCATGTATATATAAACATTTTATGATTAATAATAATGATTTATTATACACAAATCATTAATAAAATGGTATACATGGATAAATAGATGAGAAATACATTATTTTATTAGTATTTTATATATATATATATATATATATATATATATATTTTTTTTTTTTTTCCTTTTTTTTTTAAATAAATTGCATATATAATATAATAAATTATTAATATAATATAATATATACACATGCACATATATACTATTATTATTATTAATTATACTAATTATTAATAATATAAAACTAACTTTTTGTCACACCTGCCAGCGGCCAGGTGGTGAATTAAGAAAATTTTCCGGCCATAAATATTTTTTAATAGCCATGAAACAATACCAAAATTTTAGATGCCAGTGAAAACTCACTTATCAGATACAAAAATTAAAAGTAATCGAACGTAAAATAACACTGCATAGTCTTTACTATATAAATTAAACGGATATGAATCCTTAAAGTTATTCAGTCAAGAGCAGTGACTGATTTTTCTTTGTCCTTTGTTGTTTGATTAACTAAGTTGGCAGCAGCATTATTAGGACGCTGTCCCTTTAAGACCCAATAGAACGATACACATGCATTATCATTCTCAACCGTTTACATTCCCTTACGACAGAGATGGGCATTTTATGACATGATTTTGTAGGAATTTGTCCATTCAAGCACAAGAAGATGTTAAACGGAGCTTAACTCCCCATTCGCGGCTTTTCTGAGCGTGCTTTGTTTGTAATACGCTTAAATGTTGAAATTGGCAAGGCTTAAACTGTAGTGACGATGCTGCACTGACCCGTAAACTCTCGTGAGCGTTGTTCACGTTCTCACAACACTGCATTGTTAGAATTCAGAAAAATGTTACCGGCCCACCATTTCATTTACTCGCCAGCGCCGATCTTGACTCACATTTGGTGCTTGGCGAGAGTTAATCTTTGTCCCTGTAAGTGTCATTAGATGTGTGTATATATATAACACGCACACACTTCAAATGACCGGGGAATCTACTGAATGCGTGAAATGATGTGAAACAAAACAATGAAATTGCATAAAAAGGCCAGTGTTATATATTGTAGGACTGTTTGTGAATGAACTCACAGTTCTTCCTTCCCTCGTGAAAGATGTTAAGCGCACACTTTCACCTTGATCTGATTTTCAAATACTGTTTTGCTTTGAAGTAAGTTTTGTGAATCATTTTGGAGCTTGTTTTTCAATCATGACTTACAACGCTCTATTGAAGAACTGTTTGAAATGCAGATGGAGAGAATGAAAGCCAAATCCCATCTGATCTAAACACCCCCATGACAACAGCTTTTCAAAACGGCGCGTTTGAAAAACTTACACCACATCATAAGATTATTACGGAGCACTAAGTTCAACACACGATACTGTACGCATCTGACCTCATGACCTCTGCGTAGCTCATGGCCTCATCGATGCCGGGGAAAGCACTCATGGCTTCCTGCATCATCTTCTTCCCCATACTGAGCATGTTGTCCTCCTCAAAGAACTCATCGGGCAGCTCTGCCACTCCAAGACTGGGGTCGATCTCCTACACAGAGAGAGAGCACAGTCTTATCTCATGCATTTCATCATCTAAATGCAGTTATAGGGCATTCATTGTAAACACAGGCATGTTAAAATAAATCTAAAACAACAGGGGCAATTAAACCAGACAACAATACATCGTTTCCTGGTTTCATATCGCTTCTTCTTTTTTCTTGACCACATCTTTGTAGTTTCAGAATAGCTGATGTGAATCACACATACAGGAATTTAAGCATGTGTCTCAACTTTAAATGACAAGTAGGGCTGGGTGAAAGACAATGATTTTGTTGACTAGAAATGTATAGATTCAGTATAAATACAAGGGCTGGACCCTAATAGGCGACGAGGAGAGGCTTAGTCGACCAAAATTGGTATTAGTCATTTAGTCAAAAAAAAAAAAAAACAACTACAAAAAAAAAGACCTCCACAGGAAGTGGCGAAATTACACAGTCTGTGACAGACAGACTCTTAACGGCAGGAAATCCAAACATTTGCCTATCATTAATCGACCTCAAATATGACTTATCAGTTGAAGAAACGTGCAAGTAGCAGCAACTTTATAAGTCCGTTCACTCTAACGTTAACCTAGATAAATGTGAGCTATTATTGGGCGCATATCCAAATGTTTCTGTGAGAGCGCGCTTACAGTGTGACGTGGAGGCGCTGGTGCGATCACTTAAAACACTTTGGTCATTTTTGGTCATACAGATAAGAATAATCCAACATTCGAAACTGTGAAAGCTTTTATTTCTGTAAACTCAAAATAACAACAAAACGTTGTGCTTTTGTAAAATAAAATATGACACGCTTTCCGCCGTCTCGGTCTTGTGAACTTGAGCGCGTCCCAAAAATGAACCGAAGCTCAGTGTATACTTGCCTCACAGACATGAGAAATATATCTAAAAAAATGTCTGCTTTTAAATGAACAGATTTGAATGAAATCTGAGAGATCATTTGTGTTCTGAAGATGAACGAAAGTCTGATGGGTTTGGAACTCTTTAACACTGCATAGGTGATGCTGGTGAATGTAGAGCTGTTGTTTTTAGTGTACACACAGTATTTAGTGAAAACACACCATGGCAAAGAGGTTGTCGTAGCCCTTGACTTTGGTGGGCACCTTGGAGAACTTCTGGTCGAAGGCATCGGAGATGTTGTGTGCTGGATCCGTGGATATGATGAGGACGCTCTCTCTCACAGACGCCAACTGAACCGCCAAACTGCAGCTGCAACACAACAAGCAGAAAAGAATATATAACATAACTTATAGCTCACATCAAGGACATTACATTATTATCGAGACAAACTAAATATTGGCTTGACATGCCTAGCAGTGTTTTCTTCATCAAGCCAACACAAAAATTACAAGTGAACTTAATTCAATCAGAAAAATCGAGATAATAAGAACAGTTTTTGAATCATGCCATGTATAAAACACGAAGAGAAATCACATTTCATATCATGATTAAAGTGTCTGAGGTTAAGACAAATGTAAATATGAGTTGTTTGGATGGCTAATACCACCCACTTTCATTCATCTGCCGGTCTAGCTGCGATATTTCAATAAATGATTATAAACAAGAATAATTTTTCACAAGGAAAGAGATTTTAAAACTACTCACACGTGACGTATTTTTCTAAAATATCATAAAGTGCTATTTAGACTTATATTACGTTCCCGTTAGATCATATTCAGAGATTTGTTTGTCATTTATTTGTTTTTAACCATACATTTTCGAGTTTTTACGTCTTTTTAACCAGTATTTCCACGGCGTAAAACAGCAAATATGTATAAATAATCTTCTGTGGTGTGTTGAAGCTAAAGCAGCACTGACAGCTAACAGCCTCTCAACTGTAAAACCCTATCGTTTATTCACCCACCTGCATGTTGTCTTGCCCACGCCACCTTTACCCCCAACAAAGATCCATTTGAGTGACTTCTGCTCTATAATATTCTTTAAAGTCGGCTCTAAAGGCTCTACATCAGGCGCATCTTCAAACTCGTCTTCCACTGACGCTGCCATCTTGCTCTCAAGTCAGTTGGAATACACCAAAGCAGCAGTTGCACACTCCGCCATTTTGGCTCTGCAACAGCAGAAACGACGCACTAGAATGGACAGACATTAGATCCAAAATGGCGGCGGAAGGGTGAACAGTTACGAACGGAAGTGTGTTGATTATGCTGATGACTCAGCCAGACTGGACCAACTAATTTCATTGAATAAGAATATTCCAGAAGTGATCGTTTTGATTTATTTCTTATTTGTATAAAATGTAGACACTTCTAAAAATAATAACAATATCACATTTTGGTGGCTAGAGACACGTTTAACATTTCTCTCATGCATTGTTAATTTGTGTATTTGGAAGATAGACTCACACAAAACTTTGAAGAATTTGGCAAACTTTATTGTGTTATAATCCTATTCTTGTGCCATTATTGCACATGAACGATCATTTTAATAGCATGTCTGATATCATTTGTTGGCAAATGTACATTTATATGGCACCAAGCAACTCTTTTTAAAAATTAAATTCATTTTATTGTGAAACAAAATATAATGTCGTGATGATTGTACTTCACATATTTATTACATTAATTTGTACATTTGTGCTGTGCTAGAGCTACATCTCAATTCTGAATCGAACAATGGGGAAGAAAATTAAGTAGCTAACTCATCCAATATGATATCTAAGAGCAGTATACGTGACAAGTTCATTTCAAGATTTTCAGATGCTGTTGTCGGAATTCAATCACATTTTAAGTCACAATGATTCAGTACAAAGATACAAAGGGAAGCTTGAGCGGGACGAAATATTTCGTGAATATAGTCTGAAGCTAAACATGGGGCTCTTAACACTATTCAGCCCGATTAACATGATTAATCCAGCACGAAAACTGAGCAAACAAAGGTCAAAATCTTCCGTTTTGCACAAGCAGGTCATACGGTGACAGGTATAAGGTCATATATTCAGCTAACATACAGAAAAGACATTACGAACAGTATCAAAACTGACTGAAGCAATTTTTTCACCTAAAAAAAAAAAAGAGTTTACACGAATCAGGAAACTTTTAACTTTAAAGCCTTCACTGTAAATGTCGGCTTTCAGTCAATTTGAAAGGTGCACAAAGTTTGGTGATTGTATCATTATCTTCAAAAATAAAGAAATAAAACTACTAAATACGGTCCCCACAGTTCTATCTAAACAGACAAGGCAAAGTCAAGGCGAAGCTAAATGGGGACATACAGGATCCGACACGTAACACCAAAAACAAGCATTAAGAGATGATCCAAAAACCAGTGTAAAAAGGCAACTTACATCCCAGAACCTGGAAAACAGCAGCTGACAAGGCAAATCTCAAGAGTCTACCAATAAACAACCTCATCACCGACCCCCATTACAATTAAACACAAAAACGACATATCACGACACACTGCTCATTTATTAAGCTATTTGGATCCGTAGTGATCAGGGACAGAGAACGGAGAAAATCCTAGAAAAAATATGTAAAACTACCTCCTCAAACACCTGTTAGTGCATCACGAGTAAAATCAAAAACGTCATCATGGCACATGTTCTCCGGTAAATCAGGTTTGCTCATGTAATGAGGGTTTTTCAGCATTCTAATTGAGAGCCTTAAAAGGCACATTCACAGCCAGCAGAAATAAAACTCCGCCCACCGGACTTGTCAAATTCAGAAAGGGACAATCTCATTGGTGGAATTTTGGCGACGGGCGGGTTTCTCATCTAATCAGAGGGACGCGAGTCCCTTATATTGCACATTTAATGAATTTGGTTAGAACTAAAAGGAAAAAGTACACAATTAATCCATTTAACCCTTAATGCTCTTTAAAACACTATCTTCATTAGAGATGCGTCAGTGTTTTTTTTTTCATTTTGCTAAACTTCACTTTGACATCAACAACATGTATATGTGTTCGAAAAGCGCTTCGACATGCACGTGACGGGCCTCTTAAATTTAACACTGTTTTTACAGTCTGTCAGCGCAGTCACACCACCTTCATTTGTTCATTCTACTGTCCCCAGCGTGTTCATTGCATTATCATTGGCATGTCCCTCGGGATCCGCAGGCACTCTCAGTTCGTCTCGTAGGAAGACAGCAGTGCAGCGTCGACGGGCTCCATACAGGAAGGGCAGGTGAAGGAGCGCATGAGCCAGGCGTCAATGCAGTCCACGTGATAGATGTGCATGCAGGGCAGGAACCGGATTGGGTCGCCGTACTCAAAGTCCATCATGCAGATCACACACCTGGGGGCAGATGTCAAACATTTTTACTTCACACAAACTAAATCAGTGTTCACACATTTTTGGATGTTCCCTGGATACTAGAGGTGTAACGGTACACAAACACGACGGTTGAAGTCACGGTTCGGTACGGATTTGGTAAAGCAGGGAGGAGAAGACTAAACATGAAATTGCTTCTTTCTTCTTTTTTTATTAAAGAAATTTTGTCTCTCTTTTTGCATGAATTCAATTATAATTAACATTTTCTTAAGGATAAAGAAATCTACCTCAGTTAATGCTGTAAACTATATACAGGGAGCACTTTCTTGCACGCTACTATAATATTAAAAGGTTACAATTAACAACAGAACCCAAACTATTAAAGTTGCTATTTATTTTTAGATATAATAATCGAAATTCAAATAATCAAAACTCAAATATATATATATATATATATATATATATATATAAAACGTTTAGTTCCTGTCTTTGATTCTGATTGGTCAATAGCTGTTTTATTAACGATAAAACACAGCTATGTTCGCTTCTGTGTATCACTACACAACACTCTTAGCAATGTAAACTGTATGTTCTTAATTTATTTTGTTCATTGAAGCTTACTCATTTAGCATTTTCCTTCAGGTAAATCTAATAAAAAAAAATCTGTTTAAATGTCCAATGTATTATCTTGTCCTCTTAACAGTTAAGGGACTTTCCCGTGACTGACAGTTCTAGTCAAAGCATTTGTCAGTTGTCTCTTGTTCCGTGTTCACAACAATTCAATCTTTCAAAGTAAAAGTCCTCGCTACTGACTGAAACACTCATTGACAGTCTTTTGCCGCCATCTAATGGCGTAATAATGTAACTATAGGATTTGCAGGGACAATTTTTTCCGGCGGAAGGAAGGCTTTTATTAGAAGTTTGAAAAATGAATTTAGAGTATAAAGTTATTTTTCAATTATTCAATTATTTTTCAATCTTCCTTATGTTTATATAAGCAAAAAGATACTCGAGGCTAGTGCTGTATCATGAATAAGTCACGACTGAAAAGGTTGCTTATTCGCGATACAGCACTAGCTTTGAGTATCTTTTTGCTTATATAAACATAAGGAAGATTTTACATTAACTTCTAAATCAAATTAAAAAAATAATTGAAAAATAACTTTATACTCTTAATTCATTTTTGAAATATAATCATTTACAGTTACTGTCATAACTTGTTTTCATGACAAATTTATTTAAACATACATTAAGACATAATAATTAAGACATTACTAACAGGTAAAGCAAATAAAACGAATATATAAGCTAATAAAGTGCATATATTTAGTGAAATGTTCAGTGAACTAACATGCTGTGGACACAAATGACTTTCCTGAGGTAAATGTAATGCTATGTGAGATATTATTCACAAGCTGTTTTATCGATGTCTTTCCGGGGTTGAAACTGGTTGAGAGATTACACGTAAACATATCTATGCATAGATTATCTGTTGTTGTTCTTCTGCACTTGTTCTTGTTGTGGCGGATAGCAAACGGCATTGCATTACTGCACGTGCCCCCTTCTGACTGATTTGACTGTATTTGTCATCTGACTATATGTCCCGAACCGTGATGATTCGGGACAAATACATGTACCGTTACACCCCTACTGGATACCACGCACTCTTTGATCTTCTTGTCGGAGGGTTCTGAGCCCGGGTCGAAGATCCCACGGGGCAGGTGTTGGATGAGGCCCATGCGCTGAGCGATACGGACCTGCTCCTCCTCCGTCAGCTGAGTGGCCAAGCGCGTCTGACTGGGCGTGGGATGGTACACTGGCACCTGCACCCGCTCCTGGAGGTCATGAGAGCGTTTGAGCACATCGTTAATGAAGCCCAAGTGTGGTTAGAGTGCAAAGGAGGGCTTATTTGGCCCTGTTTCCACTTGGTATTGAGATGCGTTTTGGTCGATCAGATCGCAAGTGGACGAAGCAGACACAAACCCGTTTACACCTGGTGTTTTAATCTGTCTCTTTTGTCCACTTTCAACTACTTCTGTTCTGATTTATTCAAAGAGAGGGTCTATGGGTGGGTAAATGTAAGGGTTTTTTCAGATTTTTTGTGTGTTAGAAATCAGGAATGGTGAGAGAACATTGTGCTTGGTACATTTTTCGTCTTCAAACCAAACTTGGTCTCCAGCTGACCCAGTTTCAATACAGTATGACTAGCGTGCTTTTGTGGCTGTTTGAACACATTTGACCACATGAGCGTTTCCACTACGAAAGCAATCCAGTCAAATGCATTTTCGACTACCTATGGAAGTGGTCGAAAGTGGACAAGCTCAAAACTTTTAGGCCCTGTATTTAGCGTTGTCCACTTGCGATCCGATCTACCAAAACGCACCTTAATACCTGGTGGAAACAGTCTTAGAAACAAGAGGAATGGATCAGGGACATATCTTTGAGGCCACATCATTCAAAGCCCTGCAAACACTCGACAGTCCAGCAATATAAAAGAAACATCATAAACATATTCATCGATATTGTCCTGTGATTGCAGCCATTAGTAGATGCATACATACTGCAAAACATCAGTTGAACATTGAGTTGAACATTTATTTTTTTATTGCACTTTCTCTCTCGTTTTTGATTGACTTTAAAATCGACATGATTTTTAAAAGCTTTAAATTTAGAGGCGATTTTTTTTACTTTATTTTCATAATTAAATCATTAACATTTTGATTATTTTTGCTAAATTTTACATCCAAAAGTCAGGGTTAACTAAAAAAAAAAACCATATGTACCGCTGATCTTAAAGGGGACCTATGCAAAATTCACATTTATACGGTACAAAGATGTGTCCGCAGTGTGTGTAAACAACCCCATGATTAAACAATTAATCCACCCACTCCTTTTTCTTTTAATAATCCCAATGAATAATAAACAGTCTCTCCAAACGAAGGGTTCAAGATTTGCCCTTACTCTTACATAAAGTAGTGAAGCCCCGCCAACGACTGCGGGACAGATCATCTGCCCTATCAGCTTATCTCCTCCCCGAGTGAGCTGTACACAGTCCGCCATGTTTATCTCACCCTTAGAGCATTTAACAGCAGCATTCAAGTAAGAAATGTATTATTATTAAAGCTACCAAAGTTATTCAGTCAAGAGCAGTGAGTGACAGGCAGCTTTCTGTGCGTATGCTTTGGATGTGTGCGCTCAGAAAACCATAAAGCAGAAGTTTAAACTGTTATGGCTCTCAAAAGCATGCAAATAATAAACTTTCATGATGGCGAAGAACTGCAATGTCACGTGAGCGTGACCGCAACACAGATGATTCCCAAAAACTAACAAAACATCTATTTGGTTTTGATTGAGTGTGGAAGGCGTGAGATGTACAGGCTCCGCCCTCTTCTAGAAAGGGGGTGCAGAGCAGCAGCTCATTTGCATTTAAAGATACATGCACGAAAAATGGCAAGTTCCGTTCAAAAATGGGCATTTATAACATGATCAATGAGCTGAAACTTCACAGACACATTCAGGGGACACCAGAGACTTATATTGCATCTTGTAAAAAGAGGCAGTATAGGACTATAAGATGTACTTTGAAACTCTTTTAAACACCAGAACAGAAAGAAAAAGTTTTTCAAATTCACGTAATTGCCATAAAGCGAACTTTTTTTGTTTGTTTTCACATGTTCGCTCTGCATCGTTATTGTGCTTTATTACACTGTTTCAATTATACACTCAAGTACTGAGTAAAATTAATTAACAACATGTACTTACTGTAGGGTTTAGCTGCATGTAATCATGGATCATTTACTTATTAATTACAACAGTAAGTGCATGTAATATATGTAACAAGTGTTGCTTATTTTTGTTTTTAATTTTCTATTTGAGTGCACTGAAGTCAATACAATTTTAAATTAATCTTGTAAAGGTCATAATTCTGATATGTCACAAGTTATAAAGAAATGAGTACACTTGAAGAAAGAAGGATTTCTTTAAGGTGCATTCGGAAAAATGCTCAGCCAACTTCTTTAATTATATCTAAATATGGTATTTATATCCTAGAATGCCTTAGAAGCAGGAGAGAGTCCACTTTTTCCACAGTCACAACCAATACAAAAACGCCTGTCTACTGTGTGACCAACTGCTTGTCTTCAGCAAACTTTTCCTGAGTCATTTATGTTACTACCACCACACATCTAGCAAACAGTCTGAGCTTGTCTAGGCTGTATTGAAGCAGCTGAACGGCTGTCGGACACACCTGGTAGGGCGGCGGAGGCTCTCCGGGCAGACTCGCCCCCTCGGACTCGTTCAGCAAGGACAGATCATCAGCGCCTTGAGAAGACAGACAGTTCCCCATTGAGCTGACCCTAAACGGCACAACAAACCCTCCGAATTCACGTCTGTGTAGCGTTTAAAAAACGTGTTCAGTTCACGGATCGTCCTTTCTGCCGTCTAGAATGTAGAAAAACACACGCCTCGCCAGCCAACGGTCCGATTTTCGCACACACAAAAAGATGTTTTAAAAAGCTGGAATCCTTGTAAATGTATAATTCCCGGTTGGTTTAATCCTCACGGGTGTGACCGACACGCATGACATATAATATACATTTATTACGGCCTGTACAGGGCAATATTTTTAGGTAAGACCTCTTGTCGACTCCATATCTGCTTTCATTGTTTACAAACTCTTGGACCGGAAGTGGGTTGAGCTGTGGATTGTGGGTAATGTCGTTTATAGCTGACGCAAATATTGAAACGAAACATTTCGTAAGGAAGACGAATTCGCTTATTCGATAAATACATTTAAGAATATTCTTTACATATATATCATATGATATATACAGGGTTGGGGAGTAACGAAATACAAGTAACTTAGTTACGTATTTAAAATACAAAATTTGAGGAACTGTTACATTTTAAATGGATGGTGATCAGATTACAGTTACATCTGAAAAGTGTTTTAGATTACCAAAGTGATTACTTTGAATTTTAATGTCATTTAAACAGCAATTGGTGATTCTCTGACAGTCTGAAAAAGTGGAGTTAAGTTTCAACAACATTTTAATACTTTTAAGAGGGATCCTAAAAATTTGGTTATGTCCTGAACAAGACAAAATGACTGAATTTATTAAAAAAAAATGCCCAACTGTCAACTTAACTGTCCTGTTATGACCTGATGATCCACGACTGTTTTCATGTTTTGTGAGTCATTTTATAATTCACTGGTCACTGCAAATGTTCTCGCAATTTGTTTTTCCCCTCACAATTATGACTTTTTTTTCTCAGAATTGAGAGATTTAAACTCACAATTGCAAGTTATAAAGTCAGAATTGGGAGATATAAACTTGCAATACTGACTTTTTTTCTTGCAATTGTGAATTTAGTATGTGAGTTTATATCTCCTAATTCTGACTTTTCTCAATATTGAGTTTATATCTCATGATTCTGACTTTATAACTTACAATTGCAACTTTATATCCCGCAATTCTGAGGGAAAAAGTCAGAATTGTGAGATAAAAACTTGCAATGACCTTTTTTGTGTTTGTTCCACACTTATTAGTATTCCAAAGTATTCTAAAGTATTTATATTAAGTTACTAAACTTGAGTAATGCAACGAAATACGTTTCAAATGACTTTTTAAAGCATGTATTTTGTAATCTGTAGTGAAATACATTTTAAAAGTAACCTACCCAGCCCTGGATATATATAACATAAATATATCGTTATTTTATATCAAACACGCGTTCATTCTCCTCCTTTCCGAAGGATGTCAGTAGTGTGTTGAAACTCCTGCGTCACCGCCGCTTCACTCCAAACCACCACCGAAGAAAATGACGCAGCGCACCTGACAGGCGTGTTTTTAGCTTGTTAGCTAGAGAGCTAAATTGTTAAACGCTTTTTAACTGCCCCTCGCTTTCAAAATCAAACATTTCCTTTGTATGTAAAAAGTATACATCGAGAAGAGAGAAGACCACAGAAGCAGAGCAGTCATGCAGATCACACTGAAGACTTTGCAGCAGCAGACCATCCAAATAGACATCGACGATGACCAGACGGTATTTACGCGCTTCTAAATACGTTAACAGCAAGTAAAAGTACTCTGAACGCATATTTCGAGCGAAGAAAGATGTCAGTGGGTCAATTCAAGGCGTTAGGAGTCAGTGGGGATCAGCTAGGCGTTAGATTGATCGTTAACGGTTTAGATAACAAACATCTGTCTGTAAAATGAAGTGTAATTAAATTCAACTCGCCATAGTTAGTTCGTCAGGTTTTTATTTTATAATACAGTGCAGAATGAAAGATTTATATATACACATGTAGTATAAATATGTTATAACGATAATATTACGACAGATGATGTTTGGTTGCTTCAAATCCAGTGCATTGCTTTCAATGTGTGATTTGAACAATTGTAATCGTTCTGTTTCAGGTGAAGGCATTGAAAGAGAAGATTGAGGCTGAGAAGGGCCGGGACAGTTTCCCCGTAGCGGGACAGAAGCTCATCTATGCCGGGAAGATCCTGCAGGATGACACGCCCATTAAGGAGTACAAAATCGATGAGAAGAACTTTGTGGTGGTGATGGTGTCAAAGGTCAGGAATTGACCGTCAGAATTGGAAACGAATCATGTAGTTTAAAAGATCAGACTAATATATGTGTTTTTCTCCATCCAGACAAAAGCAGCAGGACCCCCCACCCCACCATCAGAACCACCCAAATCTGTCACTGCACCTTCCTCTTCCTCCTCCTCCTCCTCTCCTCCTCCTCCTCCTCCTCCTCCGGCCCCTGCAGCCATCCCCATCCCCAGTGACGAGCGCTCGGACGACCCGCCTGCGACGGTCTCGCCTGCACAGAGCCCCGACGGGTGAGACTGAACCATCATTCCTCTCAGAAAATCTATGTTAGTTTTCATGTGAGAGCGAAAACTGGTCCCTATCAAGTTAATTAACGATAAGTAATGTTAGATTTTGGCCACCAAGTTCCAAATAAAAACTAATCTCAAGAAATAGTACATAAAGTGTACAACTTTATAACTAATTAACTTACTATATTATATAAAAGTAGATGTTACCACATGGTTATTTAATAAATAATTATATTCATATTTGAAATATATATTATAGTTCTTATATATAATTATCTAAAATGAAAAATTGAATTTTATTTATACCACTATTTAAAATGATCCTCAACACTAGTTAAAATTAAAGTTGGTATGAAACAGGTTGAGATTAGGGCTGCGTGATTTATCACGATTAAACCGCACGCAATTTAGCAAAGGCTGATATTATTGAATGCGCAGCTTGTCAGAGCTGTACAGCTCTGGGATCAGTAGTAAATGCTTCTCCATCTGAAAACCAGAGGGCGCTCTTGCGCAGAAACTCAGAAGAAGATAACGCGTCATAGCTGAATAGAAACGCTTTTAAACATGACTAATAAACACACGACTGTCTTATTCTGTGTAAGAAGCCACATCATCTCACAGAAGGATGCTCAACTGTCGGTATGAAGCGAGTTTGGAGTAAAAACTGTCTTTTGTTGGACAAGATGTTAATAAATGCATTTCATCATGCTTTTTTGTAAAGATGTTTGACGCGTGTTGCTTTTTCAAATGTACATTATAAGCGACTCAAACTCGCAGTGCTTTCAGATGGACTAGCATTTGGAGCCGCACTTCATTGACAAGCTGCGCATAAAAAAATAACCTTTACGATTTCGTGTTTAAGCGATAATCGCGTTCAATGTTATATTTCATATCGTGCCATAAATCATGCAGCCCTTGACTTTTCTTGTCTATTGTGAAATAAAAAGGCTTCTGAACAAGAATAAATGTAGGGCGGGACTGATTGGATGGTTGTGGTTTGCTATTGGTGGATCTCATGTGAGTGACAGGTTGCCCCGCCCTCACATCAGTAAACGTCAAGAGTGAAGAGAAAAGATGAGCTGCCAGATATTTTGATTTAAAATCAAGAATTGTCGATTTCATGGTGACTTTAATGTTTGTCACGGTGCATTTGTGCTGTATGAACAGATCATGTAAAATATTAATTCTAATCTAAGTTTGTGTGTTCTGCAGTCGCACAGGTCAGGTGGCTGACGGGGAAGATGCGTCCTCGACATTAGGTAATTAGGAAATCAATTCTTTATCTCTTCTGGATGGCAGATGTGTAAAGCGTTCATTAACAAACATACAGTTGAGAAATCCAAAGTCTTTCTTGTTCACGCATGTGTGTTTTGTAGTGACGGGTCAAGAGTACGACGCCATGCTCACGAACATCATGTCTATGGGCTACGAGAGAGATAAAGTGGTGGCTGCGCTCAAGGCCAGTTATAACAACCCTCACCGCGCTGTGGAGTATCTGCTCAATGTGAGTGTGCCTTCCTTACGCTCTTTCTTTATAATCCAGTCACATGTTCTTATTTTTCATCTTATGTGTGTTGTTTCAGGGGATCCCTACTGTCCCAGTGCAGGAGACCCGTCCCGCTCCAGTCCAGCTCCCCACAGACGCACAGCCCACTGAAGGTGAGCCGCTAACTCAGATGCATTTCTTCTTTCGTTTCTTTCCAATGAGAGGAGCAGAAGTCTCTTATGCTTTCACTGTATTTGCTTGATCAAATGTACAGTAAAACAAACACAGTTCTTATCAATGGTGAAAACAGTTGCTTAACACAGGGTTTCCATGGGTCTTAATTCATCCACACAAAAGAAGGGCTAAGAAAGGTTTTAAATCAGAGCAGAAATAAAGGGATGGCATTTTCCAATACTGATATCTCAACATTTTTAAATGAAGATACATTTTTTTTTTTTAGATGGAAATGTAAAATGAAGTCTTGGAAAAATGAACAAAATGAAATTGAGTTTGTTTTAAAAATTAAGATCTTTTAATGAGTTATCAAAACTTCCCTTTCGATTAAGTTGATATTTCTGAGCCCATTCGGCAGATATTTGTTCTTGCGTAACAGAAAACAAGACTTTGAAATTTTTTGCTGTGTGAGAGTAATAGATATTTTTCCATATTCTTTTTTTATGAATTAAAAAGTAACGGATATCTGCTGGATGTTGTATTTTACACTCTCTGAAGTGTTGCTAATAACTCTTCGTTTCTTTCTAGATATTTACGTTTAGATGTATTGTGTTCCAATTGGCTTGTGCCTTAAATTGTCCTTACTTGCTCTTAAAAAAGTCTTACATTTACCTTCATTATTTTTTTTGATGAATAGAAATTTCAAAAGAAGAGCATTTATAACTTTTGGTAGTGTGTATTAAGCAAAAATAATCAAGCCATATTTCCACACGGTTTTCAATAAATTGGCACAAAAAATATGTAATAATTTTAATAAAAAAAAAAACATTTTAATAAACAGTAAAGATTACGCTGAGACTTTCATCAGTCGTGAGTGACGACACAGTTAAATCAGAAGTTTGAGTTATAGTTAAATGAATTTAAGCAAACTTACAAATTTTAAAGCCATTTTTACTACTGAATTTAAAAGATCTCATGATTGTAAAGAAACAATTGTAAAACTTTTAATGGGATTTAATGATTTTAATAAAATGAACAATCAAATCATTGCAATATTATGTCATATATTATCAGTATCAGTGTTATTTATTATAAATATCAATGAGTTACTATTATAGTTATTAATATTTAGAATTTTTTATTTTTATATTTTTCATTTGAAAGTTTTAGTACTTGTGTTTTTGTCATTTTTTTAAAACTATTTTAGTTTCTAGTTTTTTTTTTTTAAATTTCAGTTAATTTTAGTACATCAAGTTAAACTGAAAATAAAATATTTATTTGATTTTAGCTTGATTTTCTTTCATTTTTAGTCTTAGTTGACTATAATAACCCTCATTATTCAATATACCGGCCGTCCCCACCATGCAGAGCGTTCACGAGCGTGTGATGTTGCTTTAGGCGAGAACCCTCTGGAGTTCCTGCGCTCTCAGCCTCAGTTCCAGAGCATGAGGCAGGTGATCCAGCAGAACCCGTCCTTACTGCCGGCCCTCCTGCAGCAGCTGGGCCAGGAGAACCCCGAACTACTGCAGGTGATCCCACTTCTCCAGTCAAGGCTTCAGAGTCTGTTTGTGTCTTTTACTCACTGTGCGATCATGTTTCACTGACATGCTGACGGCAGCAAATCAGCCAGCATCAGGAGCTCTTCATCCAGATGATGAACGCGCCAGTGGACGAGGGCGAAGCCGGAGAGGGGGTGGAGTTTGGAGATCTGGGCGCTATCGGTGATGAGGCCGCGCCTGGAAGTTACATCCAAGTGACGCAACAGGAGAAAGAAGCCATCGAGAGGGTGAGTGAAGGACGTCTGGCCTGTCAGAGGTCCTTGTACATTATTGATCCATTTTAATGTTTACTTATGTTTTTGGATGCAGTTCTCCTGAAATAACCTTAGTAGATTAGATATTAACTTCCAGCCATTTCTGCATCTTAGTTTGTGATGCGTCACATCAGTGTTTAAAATCGTAATTATTCTAAAAAATTTTGTTCCTCTAGAACAGCGCTTCCCAAACTGTGGGCCGTAGCTATTCCAAATTAATATATTAAAATAATTAAAATATTCCACTTGTTCTAAAATTTGATTTTTTTGAAAGTATGTAAGGTTATTGTTATGGATTTACATATATTTGTAAAGAATGTTTACATCATAGTTCTTATAATTCACATGAAATTCTTACAAGCTTGTTAATAAATGTATTTTGTAGGTAAATGTCGGTATATATTTTTTAACGGCGGGTCGTGGAGCTTTTGCAATGTTTTTGGGGAGCCTTACCCCTCTTAAGTTTGGGAAGCTCTGATCTAGAATTTCAGTTTTATTTTGTACATCAACTTAAACTAAATGAAAATGAGAAATGCCCCTGCCAATTAGCTGAAATAAAATAGTTTAAGCTTTACATTTGTTTTAATTCAAGTAACGAATGTTTTTATGGTTTAGTTTTAGTTATCGTAATAACCCTGTGTTGAATAGATGGGACTGGAATCATCTACCATGTCCTTGTTTCTCTTCCAGTTAAAAGCTCTGGGGTTTTCAGAAGCTCTCGTGGTCCAGGCGTACTTCGCTTGCGAGAAGAACGAGAACCTGGCCGCTAACTTCCTACTGAATCAGAATTTCGAGGACGAATGAGAGTCGCGGAGAGCCCGCGTGCCCCTTCCCCCGCCACCACTCAAGCACTGCATCTACTCGGGACACCGGTTTCCCCCCATTATTTCTTTGAGTTTACAAGTCAAGGGGAGACTGGCAGACTGGCTGGGGATGAGGCGGATGCAATCACACGGTGAACAAATTCCAATGGAATTGACGGCATTTGGGTTTGCACTCTAGCATGTTGAAGGGGTGTGTATGCGTGTGTTCCCTTAGGGAATATTTGACTAAATCAGCATCAATTGAAAGTAAACACTCTCATAGTAGTATTATGGGCTCTGAGAAGGTTAGAGATAGGCATACGCATTTGCTTGTTTGTTTTTAGTTGGGAAAAGGACTAATAATATGTGTTTTAATGGAGGATTTTATATATTTCTCTAAATTCCAGAGCTATTTCTGTATTTCTCCCAGCATACACCTCTGATGAATGTGATAACATCATTAAACGTATGTATCAAGTAGTGCAACCGATAGCATTTCGATAACATTCTCAGCAACACAAGTGACCTGAATTGATGCTGTTTTGTAAATGAATCCATATCGTGTGGAATATCATAATCTGAGTGATGATCGTTTGAATGTACGCGTATGGAGGACGTCATGAAATACAAGACTGTCCTAATACAAGTTTTGTTTCTTAAAGTCAACATGAAATGACAGTCGCAAACTCTTCTTTCTCTTCAATCTCATTCATTTGGAAGTTAAATTACGAAAAAAGAAACGTAGAATGGGTCTCAGGTTAGACGAGCTGAAACATTAAGGATTTGTTCCTTCTCGTCTGACATTACTAGTTATTTTAATTTAAAAAATTTTACATTTACAATACCGTACATTTAGACCAGGAACATGATTTTAAGAATGTAAATAAAGTCAATTTCATGGTGACTTTAAAAGCTTCTTATTTAAACTTCAAGGTCACGAGTATAAATAATGATCATTTTCCATAGTTGCTAGATCTGCTTATACTTTCCTGTATAACATGAGAGGACCAACCTGTACCTTTATTCAGCAACAGAGGTCTTTGTCATGCTAAAGCCCGCTGCATTTCGGAAGCGAAAAGACCTGTTCCAGCACGAAGATACTTGGTGCCACCAGATTCTTAAGTCCTGTCAAAAAGAGATTTTCTTGAAGCACACGGAAAGAGCCTTCAGCAGAAATTTACTATTGTATTCGATCACAGCAAAGAAATGCTCTTTTATAATGTAGCCAAACTGCCAGACAACACTTTTGTTTACTTATCTGCAGGCCTACATGAAATCTGACTCTGAGAATGGCTTTAAAAATGGTCAAATTTGTTAAACGCAACAGAATATTATGCTTTTATTGCTGGCTGGATCATGTATAATCAAATTCTTTAATAAAGGAACCCGTTCTATGGACGCAGATTCCACGTGGGCCTGTTTATTAGTAATTAATAATTTGATTTACTATAGCTTCAACTTCTCCTGGGAACAATAAAATGTTATTGCAAAGAAAAGTCTTATGGAGTTGTGTTGATTTCTCATGAAACAAACCAATACCAGGATCTTTGTACAGTCAAGAACATCATTTATTCAATCAGGTGCTGCTCTTTACAAACGTTTTAGTTTTTTATAATGGAAAAGAATCTGTAAATAACATGCAGATTGCCGAGGGCTCCGGGGACGGAGAGCACTGGATCAGAGACGCTGGTTAAACCACTGTAGCTAAAAAAAACAAGCAAATCAAAAACACGTCGGCAGCAGACACACAATCCGGTTAGATATTTAAATATGCATACGGCTACATGTGCTTGAGTGAATCGGAGCAGATTCTGAATAAATAAATGCTTGCAACTAATAATCCTGATACATGCCAGTATGGATGGAGGGATGATCATTAATACTGATTTTGGTGCTACTAACTAGGCGACAATTAGGTAACCTAACCCTAATCATTTAAGCATGGTGTGCGTGTAAAAAAAAAAAAATAATGTAAAAGAAATACTTTAAATATTAATGATGGATTAGTTTCATTTAAATGACACTCGTCCAAAGTGTCAAACTATACGTACATTGCAGGGACACCAGCATCTCAATGGCTCGACTGGCTCATGCAACCCTGAATTAAGGTCTGTTCACACCAAGAACAACTATTTGCATCCACACCAATGCACAATAACGTTCAGGGGCCAGTTGTTTAAGAAGATCTGGATTTGGAAATGCCATGTTTTGCTACCCAGGATCAGGTAATCGATCTTACTTTTGTGCTGGGTTTTCAAAGCAAATTTGATTGGATCACCCTGATCCGGATACACACCTTTTCAGATGACCAAATCTGGATTACGAGTGCTCTACGGAGTCCCAAAAGGGACATGGTGAGATGGGGGCAAAAAATGAGGACATTTCAATGTTTTTGTGTTCTCTCAGAAAAGTTCTGCGTAGCGTTCACCTGAGAAACTTTGCTAAAAAACACTTTAGTTTTTGTCTGGGGATTATTTAATGGTACCAATTTTTTTTGATTAAACAGTAAATTGCCAAAACGCTGAATATGTAGCCTAATGTCTACTTCTGACTTATTACTTCAACAGTTAAACTAATCAAGAGCAAAATAATAAAACATGCATGTATATTACATGATAAAAATGTATTTTTTTGACCAGTTTTACGACATTTTTTTTTGTTCTTGAAATCCACTCTTCTGATGGGATCCAGATTTAATGGACCAAAGGTATCCCAATCTAACAAAAAAGTTTTGAACCACACCGAGTGATGATTCTATCCGGATCAAAAACAAAGAATGAATTTTGTGATCCAATCTGCTCACTCTCTGAGTGGACACGCCCCCTACTGCTGATTGGCTCACTCTCTCCTCCCCCATCACACATGGACACGCCCCCAACTGGCAACTCGGAACACAACCTATTTTCAAGATTTGATCCAATCCGACAGCCGAACAACTGGCCCCTGTTTATGAAAGCATGAGCTGCAGTTTTGTCTTCTGCTGCTTTAAATGCTCAAGCATTGATCTGATTGGCTGTCAAAGTCATCATTAAAAAGGTTCTGAAAGCGATTCCAAAGATAACATTCCTCTGTGTCGTTATAGTGTGGACTCCTCTATAATTATCAACGATAAATGTTATTAGTTATCGTCCTTGGCCTTTATGCTTCTTTCATGCCATTTCCTCCAAAAATTGTTCACTGCTGAAAAATCTACTATAATGATTAATATGTTGCACAGCTGCTTTTGAACTCATCGCTGGACCTGAACATCAACCTGTCTGTTACTAGTCCAAGCCATTGACGACGAAGCTGCATGGCGCGCTATTCTAAGTGCATCATGTCTCCTGATTAAATCCGTGCATAAGGTGCAAATCATCAGTCAAGTTCTTTAAGCAGCTAGTCTCAAACAACTACTAAAAAGGTGCTTTAATTACGCATGCAACTTATGAATAAAACTGAAATAAATAGAAGACAAACAAGCATGACGGAGCTGTTGTGCATCCCCTGGTCCAGTGCTCTCCACCTTCAGCCAAAAAACACCGCACCGCTTCCCAAGACACGCCGGTACTGCTGGTGTCGGATGTGGGAAGGGTCGGCGGGACAGTCCCGGGTCACTTTCTACTCAGAGCCCACTGTGTTTGACCGAAGGGAGAGATGTGTATGATATAAACATGTGAAGCAAACAGACAGGGATATAACATTAGAGTTTACAACATCTTGCTCAAGAGAAAAAGAGGTTCAGCTTTTTTTTCCAACTCTTTCATCAAAGAAGGGGGAGGGAGGAAAGATAAGGATAGACATCTACAGTGCCAAGAGCGAGAGACCGATAAAGACAGAGGTACAGAGAGAAAGGGACTGATTTTTTTTTTTTTTTGTCTTTTGAACTTTTTTTCCCCATCATTGTACAATAAAAAGAACGAAATCACATCCATTTTCGTGTAGTACTATATACTGTGTATACTGCTTGAGAAAGCTCAGAAGAAGGAAAGACGGGTGTTCATCATTTACAAGATGGTGTCTGTGAACAAAAGGCACTTTGAATGGGACAACCTTTAAATGCTCACCTATACACTACAGCACGAACACTATGGGAGCTCATTTACATACAGGAAGTGTTTCCAGGACGATATGGGGCGGCCGTGGCGCGTTTCTGCCTCTCGTCTCGAACTACGTGTGCTCTAAACTATGACTTACAAAACCCTACTCACGTTTACATTGACACAATCTCACCTAAATAAACCCGAGATTTGGAGCGAATGTTAACTGATTGCTTGTGACGAACCCTCTAAAGTATTCTAAATAATGGCCGTTCCTCCAAACAAAACATGCTTTTCTGCATTTTCATCTGGTATTTTGGTGCATTCAAGTCCTCCTGGGAAGTTCATTTTTGCAAGTTGCGAAGGTGCGTTCGATGGGGTTGTACCTTCTTTACAAAAAATACAGCAAGGTTGTATTAATGCTGCCTTCACGTGCCATCAGAAATTTCCTACTTCCAAAGTCGCGATTACGAGCTTGTGGCGTTCAAGTGCTTTGTTGGCGGAATGAATATGAATCATGGAGGACACCAGGTTCATTCTTGGGAAATCTTATTAAAAACAAAATGTATTGAAGATATTTAATTGTGAATAATATGTAGCATCCCATTCGACAGCCATAAACATTCACTGCGCTATCTAGATTGCAAATTCAGTCAAATTCACGCTATTTTCACCTTGTATAAAACATACAATTCGCTTCAAATGATTATTTATGTATGGAATCTGCACTACTTCAATGACAAGACAAGGCAATTTAGCTGTTGTGGAAAAAACTAATGAAGAATAGCAGTCGAATCCAGTTTGAACACCGTTACTGAAAATCCTCATTTTGACTGCGTGAGATTCTCCAGCTTTGTTGTTGTTGAGCTGTTAAAGCTCCGCCCTCTTCTCATTTGCATTTAAAGGGACACACAAAAACGGCGATGGGATTTGCCTCTAATAAATTTGCTCTAATAAATGATCTGTGGGGTATTTTGAGCTGAAACTTCACAGACACATTCTGGGGACACCAGAGACGTATATTACATCTGGTGAAAGGGGGTTTCCTTTACAGTTTATGGCCCACCCAACTGGGAAACTGGGTATCCAAATCATCTGCAAGTTTCCCCAATAGTAAACATGACTTGAGAGGGCATTCTTGCCCAATCTGTGACTATAAAACTCGATTTATGATCATTTGGATAGCATGTGAAGGCAGTATTAACTTTCTAGAAAATGACGAATAAGGAATGTGCCTCAGGTGTGTTTTTGCTTTTTATTCAAATCATGAAAGTGCTCTGAACTGAATCATTATTTTGTTATTGTGCAATAGTATCGTATCTTGTATGTGCAACTTAGCTAGCAAAATAAAGACACTGATTGTTTGCTCCATGTCAGTTTTCCGCTTCTAAAGACTCATTAAATATGATCTTTCCAACATGACTTGAATGCATCTGGACATTTGAAAGGGTAAGAAGGGGCAATGCTTTCTTAAAGGTTGTAGTAAAATGCCTTTTGCCAGAACCAATATATATATATGTATATATATATATATATATATATATAAAAATCTGAACCCCCCTTAGTGAATACAAAAGAGAAGAAGAGAGAAACAGAGGTTCGTAAAACTCGTCTCATCAGAAACAGTCATTCTGGTGTGGTAATATTCGCTTATGAGTAACAGAAGCACCAGTATTTTCTTTTCTTTCTTGTTTCGTCATAATACATTTGCTTTTGTAAAATCGTTCCTTCAGCCCCACCCCTAAAATAGTTTAAAAACAAAAGCTTACAAATAAAACATTAAAAAAGATAAATGAGAAGTAAAAATGAAATTCCCCAACGCTTACAAAGACTGGGATTCTTTTTGTGGCCCTCGTGTTTAGAGTCCAGGAGCTCGCAGACTTCAACTTGTTTTTTTTTTTGTCTTTTTTCACTTGCTTCGCTTTCTTAAAAATCTGAAGACAAACACAGATATCTACCCAACACATTGCACACGGCTCAGTCCACATATAGCTTTTTTTCTCTCAATAATAACACTTTTCAACAGAGAATTGAAAAATTGGTTTCTGTTCTGAAGGGCTGTTTGTGTCTGTTTTTGATCTATCCGCACTGACCTGATGGGACACCTGCGCTTCTGAAGAAGTGATCTGATGTTTGTGGGTTTAATATGTTTGGACGTTTTTCTGATGACCTCACTGACTCGCGTTATAGATCAAAAAATAACTAGACTGCCGTAGAGCTAATTTCACAGCGGAAGAACTATACATATGTCCATATATATATACACAGTATGAGTACGATATGTTCTGGATAACATATATCTATAAATATGATGTTTGCAGTTGCTCATATGTTGTTTGCTAAGCCCATGATACATATTGTACATATTTTCTGTAGCTTATAAATGAAGTGAAGACCCTGAATTGCATGTAAAGGGGACACCGAGGCACTTTGATGTGTTTCAAGTGGATGATGAAATCGTCAGCTCTCAGCCAATCAGAGTCCCTGACATGTGATTGACAGCCAGGCAGTCCAGTTATTTAGTGAGGTCAGTGGTTTCGAGTGTTTGTATTGAAAATGACATTTTCTGTTTTGATTTCATCTAAAACTTAAATACAATGTACATTTGCATACTGTAAAATCCTGTTTGATCGAGGGGTTTGAGTTTAAAGGTTTCCCTTTGTCCTTTAATGACGTGGGTATGTGTCATAGTGCAATGTTTGTGTATGTATGTACCACTGCGCTGATAGGCTAAATGAAACGGCAGCCATTTGTAGATTGTCTTGTGAGTCAGGCTTAACCGGTGAACTGAAACAAAAAGCTGAGTTGTGGAGAAAAAAGTGAGGGTAACGTTATGAACGAACTGTAAAGTGATGGAGATTGTGATTGGTAGGAAGGGCAGAGCACTGTCGACGTAATAGCGACCCCAAACATCTGTTTAAAGGAGCTCGAAGAGGAAACTAGAGATTGTCCGTTTGTTCTTAACCTGCTATTCTAAAAACAAAAAACACTTTGGAAAGCACAATTCCACATGCAGTCCAATCTGCCGGAGCAGGAGCGGCTACGTTATGCAAACTAAAATCGCGCAAAAACCAGAAAACAAACACAAGTGAAAGATGTCACAAAAAAAATGTCCAAGTCTCATTTCACCACTGAATCAAAGGAACTAAATTCAAAATTGACGAAGAAAATCAAGCCTATTTTTGTGTGCACGATTTACTATTTTGTTCCCTCGATTTACTAAATTCACACAAAATTTACTGTTTCATTCCCTCGATTTACTAAATTTATGCACAATTTACTAATTCGTCCCTTGATTTGCTAAATCGTGTGCATGACGTACTATTTGTGGCCTCGATTTACTTGATTTACTAAATTTATGCACAATTTACTGTTTCGTTCCCTCGATTTACTAAATTTATGCACAATTTACTAATTCGTCCCTTGATTTGCTAAACTGTGTGCATGACGTACTATTTTTTCCCTCGAATTAATAAATTTACTTGATTTACTAATTTACGCACAATTTACTATTTTGTTCCCTTGATTTATTAAATGCACTTTTTTTTTTGCATTACTACACGGTAATGAGAATTTGAATTTTATGCGTTATGGTGATGAGAATTTTTTTTGTGGTGGGGGGGAGATGTCTTAAATATCATGAAAATAATTTAACATTAAAATGATATTTATTATTCATTAATTAAATAAGCTTTTTTCCCCAAATCATCATATTTCTTTCTAATTTTTAAAAAATATTATTATTATTATTATTTTTTTTCATTAGGGTGAAATATGACCTGGAAAGCTTTTGTGACATCCACCAAAAAATGTACTGCAAAACCAAACTCAAAGTAAAGAAGAAGAAGCCCTTGTGTTCAGGGCCGACTGATGCACAAGCACTCCGCTTGATCGATGGTAGCGAAGAGGTCGGCGATGGATGCGCCAAAACCCTCTCGTTCATTTGAATCAGTTTAATGACTCAAATCACTGGCCTTTTAATTCATAAACACTACAAAATGAAAAATGATCTTTGAGTCACAAGCTGGACATTAAGGTCACTCGTGCTTGACCCTTCCCACTCCTGTCATCAGCGGTCTATATGATTCTGTGATGTGAGTCTCAGTGTAGTGCGGTGTGTTTGTGTGTGCTATTGCTCTGCTGGTACTCATCTGTGTGTGTTTTACCTTAGACACATGTAGCCTGACTCCACATCGCAAATCTAAGGCCAAAGCATCTGTCATCCCTTATCATTTTTAAATAGTGCATACGTTTAGGTGAATTGCACATGGTTAGTGTTATCTGTCGTTTCGCTCACAGTCTATTGCTTGTCAACGGGTAAACAGCGAGAGGATGTCGAGTTCACACTGCACTGGAGGCCGTCACCAAGATCAGCAAATCCGGAGCCAATCCGAGGGCTCCCGCCGAGTCCCTCCATCCATTCGCACGCGTTGGTGGTCGACATCATCCAGGTTCCATTTCAAATGTCCCTTTTCGATGAGTTCAACTTCCATATAGAGTTCTGACTGGGAAGAGATGGATTTTCCTCACCACGGCGGATGTATGAACAAATTAAAAAAAGGTCAACGGGATTGGTCAATGTGCTGGATGCCTCAGGAACACGACAAAGATGTCGAGAGCTGGTTCGTCATTGCTTTGGATGGTTTGGATGGTTCTCCGAGCTCTCCAGACTGGCAGGGTAATGCTGAAGTTTTCCAGATTCGCCAGGCTTTTGGGAATTGTGTGTGTATTTGTGTGTGTGTGTGTGTGTGTGTGAGTGAGACTTTACAGGGGGGCATGTGGGAAAGTTCCATACTTAGCTTCGGGACTCCATTTCCAGTTTTCATTGTGGATTTTTGTCTGTGTGTTCATGAAAAGTCTTGTCAAAGGAACCATGACTGTAAGAAAAGGAGAAGGTGAAGTCAGTATATAAATACAATAGAAACAAACTAGATAAACCTGAATACAGTCCCACATTCCTGCCTAACAGCTGAGATTTCTAACCAATTCATCTTAAAAGAATAGTTCACTCAAATATGAAAATGATCATTTCACTCACACTCATATCATTCAAAACCCAGGACTTTTTTCACTAAGTAAAAGTTTGTTTGCTGTTACAAATGTGCAATATCTGAATATACATGTTACATGCAGGGCTTTTAGCAGTGAATAATGACTTAAATGTCATTACAACATTCAAAAGTTTGGGGTCAGTGCATTTTTTCGAAAGAAATTAAAGTTTTATTCAGCAAGGAAGCTTCAGATTGATCAAAAGTTACAAAAGATTTCGCCAACACGTTAATGTATGTCTTTATGTATATGGCATTATGAAGGTATTTATAAATATACATTATAATGCATTATATCTTTCCATAAATAACTGTACCCAAAGTTAAAATGCATTATAATATTTGCAGATTCCTTTTGGAAATCTGAAATTGGTTGCTTGTCATGTATTTTAATGTGTTATGCTTTATAAAGGCGTAACATAAGTGTTACAATGTATTATAAATGTGGTTACAATTATTAATATGATCATACAACGGATTATACGGTGCTTTACCAGGCATAATTAATGCATTAAAAATACTTTACAGTAAGGTTTCATTAGTTAACATGAACAAACAATGAACAGCTGTATTTTTATTAACTAATGTTTAGGATTAAGATTAATAAACACTGTAGCAAATGTATCGCTCATTGTTAATACATGTAAATTAATACATTAACTAATGTTAATAAATGAATAAATGGGATCTTACTTATTGTAAAGTGTTACCAAGATTTTTATTTCAAATATGTTCTTTTGAACTTTCCATTCATTAAAGAATCAAGAAAAAAGGTTTCCACAGAAATATTAACCGTTTTCAACAATGATCAGAAATGTTGAGCATCAAATCATCATATCAGAATGATTTCTGAAGGATCATGTGACTCTGAAGACTGGAGGAATGATGCTGAAAATTCAGCTTTGATCACAGCAATAAACTGCACTTTAAAATATAACAGTTACTTTAAATTGTCATAATATTACTAGCCATGGTTCTTGACCCTTCTTTCAGAAACATTAAAAAAAAAAAAAAACTTACCAACCCCAAAAATTTGAAAGGTCTTGGGAAATTCCTTGACATTTCCAGGTTTCAGGCAGAAAGTCATGTGTTTTTGGAATGACATGAAGGCAAGTACAGTATATGCAAACATTTCACTTCATTGTTGAGAGAAACATTTCTTTAAAGTTTGACGTCTCTGTCAGTCTCTATCAGAGCGAATCCTGTGACAGTTCTCAGAATAACCACTAGAGTCCAGTGGACACACTGCTGAACACTCACACTACTACAGACCAGCTCAGAGAGCTCAATGTCACTGCGTTTATGTCACAGCTTCCTCTGGCAAAACAAATGGTTAAACAAAAACGATATCTGTAGAGAAAAACAAGACTTATTGATGGTTTGAGTTACAGGAAGTTTAACTACTAAAATCTACAGACCCCTGTGGGACCCATATCTTGCTGTGATCCTCGGCAGTAGTGTCCATCCTTTTTCTTAAGTTCCCTCTTGTTGAAGTTCATGTTCAACAACCTATGACATCATGTCTGGTTGCTGAGGGCAACCAGACAGTCGGGACGTGACACTCTCTCTCTCTCTCTCTCCCCCCCTCAGTATGTCAGAGTTTCTCTCTTGCATAGATCTGCATGTTAAAACTACTTTTAACACAAGCTCAGTCTGTCACAGCACATCTTTCTGCAATATGTAAAAACTAGTTAGCAAGTTAAAAATGACAAAAGATAGAGTATGACCCACACTTTGAGCTAAAGTTGAGCTAAACTTTTTTCCTCAGTTGAAATGTCATAGAAGTTTACTGGGATTCATCAAGGATCTTTTTCCCTCCAGAGCTCCATGTGGCGGCACATATGTGGAATATTCTTTGCAATGAGCCACCAGAACAAGAACAGGAAGAAAATCACAATGGGTCTTCTTCACATTTTTGTGACAGGTGGCGTTTAACCAAGAGACGGAGAAGGACTAATCTCATATATAACAGAGCTGCGCATTCATCTGTGCTGTCATTACATAACTCCAAAGCTACAAGGACAATATATACATATGCATATATATTTTTAAAAGTTTGGGGTCAGTAAGTTTTATTCAGCAAGGATGCATTAACCCTTCTGTGCTGTTCGGGATGTTTTCATCCACTATGGGGAATTTTTGAGTCTTAATTTGGCCATAACTTTCTCCGTGTTTCAGCAAATGGAATGATTTTTGGTGACCAATCTTATTTTGACACATATTTTGGGAAAATGCTTTGAAAATTTTCAAAAACTCAACAGTACTCTGTGGGCAAATTCACTACGCTTTCGTTATGTTCGTGGCTGAAAAAAGCCACGATTTTAACTGCTTTAAAAATGTATCAGATAAATATTTTTTTCAATTTTTTTTGCTTAAATCTATTAATCAACCTCAGTCCTGATCAAAACTACTAAATTTAAAAAAAAAAATTCAGGATTTTAACTCTTTAATTGCCAAATTCATAAATGATGTCACTGATTTGGGAAAAAACGTGTCAAAGATTAGAAACAACATTGGCTTTGATGCGTTGTTAGTTTTTGTGCAGCATCAGATTTTAACATTTTAAATAGTTAAAATCCTGAATTTTTTTTTTAAAATTTAGTAGTTTTGATCAGGACTGAGGTTGATTAATAGATTTAAGCAAAAAAATTTGAAAAAAATATTTATCTGATACATTTTTAAAGCAGTTAAACATAACGAAAGGGTAGTGAATTTGAACAATGCACAAGGGTTAAAATGATCAAAAGTGAGACTAACGACATTTATAATCTTACAAAAGATTTCAAATACATTAAATAGTTCAAGTAAATGCTCTTCTTTTGAACTTTTATTCATCAAAAAATCTTGAAAAATATGTATCATGGTTTCCATGAAAATATGAACTGTTTTCAACATTGATAACAATCAGAAATGTTTCTTGAGCATCAAATCCTCACATCAGAATGATTTCTGAAGGATCATGTGACTCTGAAGACTGGAGTTTGATCACAGGAATACATTAACTTACAATATTTTCAAATATAAAACAGTTATTTGATACTGTAATATTTCACAGTATAACTGTTTTTACTATATGTTTGATCATATAAATGCAGCCTTGGTGAGAAGAAGAAACTTTTCGGTCAGATGTACTAAACAGGGTGAATTAGTTTGATAATGCATTCCCATAAAAGTGCAGATCGGAGCGGAAAGTTCTGTGTGTGATCTACTGACGACGCGCAAAGAAACAGACGCAGCCAGATAATTTCCATAATGACCAAGAATCTACCAAGAGCAGCGCAAATTAGCGTCCGGTTTAAGACATGCTTTTTTTGGGGCGGTAAATAATGATGCAAATGCCAGTAAATTGACTAGCGCAAACCTTAGTAAATCCCCTTGCCTGATTCATTTAAATACTCTCCTCCCATAAATTTTGCATCTGAAAGGAAAACTCCAACAAATGTATAAAATAATAAGTTCAGCCGCAAAATTAACTGTGTCCACGCCTTTTCAGCGCTACCTTTTCCCTGTGAGTCTTTAGTAAGTCCTGACAATAGGTAAAAGAGGCAAACTGGCAGAAGCTGAGTATAAAATCTTACTAAAAGTATTGCAAAATAGACTTTCACTGCTGGTACATGCTCTAAATTCACCCACCAGCAACTGATGAGGTCAAAAGTACGTTTTGGACCCTGCAAGTGTCTAAATGTGTATTCAGGATTTACAATACAAAGAAGAGGACAATGTAACGTCATACTTGCATAATAAATCTGATGAATCATAAGACATTTGGTTTTGGAGTCAGTGAGGAGGAGGAAACGATTGTTTCCATGTGTATGGTCACAGTGTTAGTGCTTGTGGTTTTTATAGATGGTGCGAGTGGGAACACGGCCACAAAATCCATTTGACATGAGCAGCACGTCCCTCAGCAAACCCCCAGGGAGCCGCTGACTGCTACCAACCACACGCACTTAACAGCGCTCAGACCCGCTGATCAAAAACACATGATTGATGGATGGACTCAAGAGCCTGCTATTTTCAATTTAAAGGAATATTCTGAGGGGTTTTCGTGTCTAATGTCTATGCAACGCATCTTTAACATGATGTTGATTACTAAAGACTCATTCCTCAGTGTGTATAAACAAACAGGACATGCGTTTACAGTAAATACACTTTCATTAGAAGCCTACCAGACAGGCAGGCCCAAGGGTTTAAACGCAGAAATGTGTGTTCGAGAGTGAAATCAAAACAGACAAAGTGCTCCACGCTTGCCTGCTAAGCTTCAATTGAAAGTGTATTTACTGTAAACACGTTTCCTGTTTGTTTATACACATACTAATCAACAGCATGACACACATAAGTAAGTCTGCGTGTGTGCATGTACCTGAGTCTGCTGTGGGATGTTCAGAAAGTTGTTGTCCCGTGATCCGATGCCGACAAACCTGTTGGAAGCTGTGGAGCCTGGCGCTGGGTATGCTGCTGGGACACACACATGTCTGTCAGCATTCACAGCTGTGATTTTTGTACTTGTATTGCAATTTCAAGCTCATTTTTTAAGTGCTGGCACTAAAATGCAAAATAAACATGTGGCTTGAAGTGTGCAGCATTTGCAATCTGTTTGAGTGATACTATATCCTGCAACACCTAAAGGCTGTAGTTTCAGGACCTTAATTCTAGGACCCTAGTTTTCTTGAAATAACTTCATGGAGGAGACCTGAATTAAACCTAAAACAAACTAATGCAAAGACTAGACCTACAGAAATTATTATATTTTTATTATATTTCCTAATTTCTAAAAGAAGAGCTGGTGCGGCCATTTTAAATTTGAATGTTCAAGGCTTTCGGTGTTATATGAAGGCATCTCCAGTTATTTTTGCTGTGTAAAAACAGTTCATTACGCTGACTGATGTGGTAAACTAGTATTTGTTTGTGTATTGATTTAATTTAATAGCATACTAATAAACCATATTGGGGGAAGTTACTTTTAAGAGTAATGCATTACAATATTGCGTTACTCCCTGAAAAAGTAACTAATTGTGTTACTTAGTTACTTTTTATGAAAAGTAATCCGGTACATAACTTTTGCATTACTTTTTCTCACCTGGGCTGGGCTTGCTTGGTTGTTTTTTAATAACAACAAAAAATGTTCTGTCTTAAGGCCCTTTCACACCAAAGGTGAAATGAATAATCCTCAGGCTGAAGGAAATGCATATTTACGCCTGTACAGTAGAGGGCGCAGCTCAAACAAATCTTTCGACTCTGCTGCCATTTTGGTAACTGAAAAATAACTTAAGGTCTTTTTTTCCATCAAAACGGAATTTAAAACCACAATATAGGGCGTCATATATTGAAAAATGTAGGTTAAATATTTAAAGACGGTTACCAACGGTTGTGATTAGGGTTATGGGTTAGTTAGGACAATATATCAATTAAATTTAAACAATTAAACAACTAAATAATTCCTAAAAATTAATAATACAAATCCAGAATTGAAGAGTAAGTCCTCTAAAATAGTATAAACTGCTAGTATATACAAAAAAAAAAAAAAAGGTGGGGGAGGGGTCCTAGAATTGCGGTCCCACTCTAACCAGAGTCAAGGTTTGTTTGGTTAGCACTTCCAGTTTGTCTTCTGCGGCCTTTAATGACAACTCAGGATAGTCAATATTGAAGGGCTTGGTACTGAGAACCCATAATCAAACATGAGCAAGAACACCAGCCAAAAAACTGCCACTGTGATGAATGGGAATGCTAATGGATAGATTTCTCTAGGTATTATAATCCTTGGACAGACAGGATGAGTGCTTGAAATATGTTTGAAATCATTTTTATCAATTCAGTTTTGTGCGGCTGGTTGTGTAGAAATCACATTTTTAATAGTATTAAGTGCTCCACCAGCATCAACCCGATTTATAGAAAATGTATCATTTTCATTGGAGTCATGATAACCATACTTGCCTGTTTTTTGGTAAATGGCTGATTAAACAGCATTTTGGAAAGGGAGTATTTGAATGGGAAAAAAATAAATCAAACTTTCGGTTTAAAACTCAAATTCAAAATCCACTTCAAAAAGTCAGATTCAGGGCAGTTGTGCGGAGTGGACTCCATGAGATAAGAGGTGTTTATGAGATTGAGTGTGTTTGCAAGTATGTGAATATGTGTGCGTGCATGTGTGTGTGTGTGTGTGTGTGCGTGTGTGATTGTCTGAGTCTAAAATATGACTGAAAAAGGCTATTGTGTGTAAAAGCACCGAAAGATGGAAGGTAAAAAAAATAATGGAGTGATACGACAGGTTGAGACCAATACACCATTCCATAGATATGAAATGAACGAATGAGAAAACACAGTAAGAAAAAGAACATTGATGTGTGAGAAGGGAAAAAAGAAGGGATGGTCTTCTGAAAGGTTTGCTCGACCAGGCTCCTCCTTTTGCCCACCCGCCCTGCGGACAGCACCCGACACACACACATCCCAAGCAAAGACCCACAACCCAGTGCCGCCCGCTCTCACACACTGCCAGACACATCACAAATCCCTTCACCTGCACGTCTACACACATTTCCTTTTTGTATTTAGCTTGATGTGTCAATGGAAAAGCGCTTAATGTGGGGCGTCATTTTTTTGTTTGTTTGTTTGGAGTCCATGCCAGCTGCCCTGAATTTGATCTCTTGAAGGAAGAAAAGAAAGAAAGAAAAATGAAAAGTGAGAGCAATGAGGAGGGAGGCTGATCTATGGGAATGATTGGCTGATTTCTTTTGCCAATGGGAGGCAGCGAAGTGTCTCCATCCCCATTCAATTGCAAAAGTCAGTGACTGATTGCAATTGGATAAATGAAAAAGCAGGATGAAAAGGGAATTGAACGAGAAAAATGAACAAAGAAAAAAAGTCAGATGAAGAAGAGCAGGGCATCTAAAGCCAGAAATATACTTTACGCAAGTATGCAAATGCAGACAGGAGTGCTTAGTCTGGTTTTGTCCATACAAGTGTGTGTTATTGTTGCGTTAACATTTCAGTAACTCAAGGGGGTGCTAGAGTTTCCTTAAAATATCTGAACCACTAAACCTGTTATTTTATTATCCAGATAGCTAGATTAGACAGCTAAATGTACAGAGCCCCGCACATGAGGAAAAAACTGGAATGCTAAATCGTGTGCACTATTTAGCAAATCGAGGGAACGAAATAGTAAACTGTTTGCATGATTTAGCAAATCGAGGGTACGAAATAGTAAATTGTTTGCACGATTTAGCAAATCGAGGGTACGATATAGTAAATGGTGCATCCGAAATAGTAAATGGCGCACGCTATTTAGCAAATCGAAAGAACGAAATAGTAAATGTGCGCACGATTTAGCAAATCGAGGGTACGAAATAGTAAATGTGCACACGATTTAGCAAATCGAGGGTACGAAATAGTAAATTGTTTGCATGATTTAGCAAATCGAGGGTACGAAATAGTAAATGGTGCATCCAAAATAGTAAATGGTGCACGCTATTTAGCAAATCGAAAGAACGAAATAGTAAATGGTGCATCCGAAATAGTAAATGGTGCACGCTATTTAGCAAATTGAAAGAACGAAATAGTAAACGGTGCACGCTATTTAGCAAATCGAGGGTATGAAATAGTAAATGTGCACACGATTTACTAAATCGAAGGTACGAAATAGTAAATGTGCACACGATTTAGCAAATCGAGGGTACGAAATAGTAAATGTGCACACGATTTAGCAAATCGAGGGTACGAAATAGTAAATTGTTTGCATGATTTAGCAAATCGAGGGTACGAAATAGTAAATGGTGCACGCTATTTAGCAAATTGAAAGAACGAAATAGTAAACGGTGCACGCTATTTAGCAAATCGAGGGTATGAAATAGTAAATGGTGCACGCTATTTAGCAAATCGAGGGTATGAAATAGTAAAAGTGCACACGATTTAGCAAATCGAAAGAATGAAATAGTAAATGTGCGCACGATTTAGCAAATCGAAAGAATGAAATAGTAAATGTGCGCACGATTTAGCAAATCGAGGGAACGAAATAGTAAATTGTTTGTATGATTTAGCAGATCGAGGGTACGAAATAGTAAATGGTGAATCCGAAATGGCAAATTTTAAATAGTAAAGTTTATTGCATGTCCTTTGCAGGGCTCCGTATAAACACAAAAGGTTTAACTAACTTTTAGAGAAAACGGACCATAGCAGACGATATTTTATGCAAATGCTCGCTATGCGCTCGGAATATTTTTGGCAGGTGAGATTAAACTTGCGTAGCTAGAGCTGTCTGCGTTGGTGTACTCACGTAGGGTATGTTTCAACACTAATAGTCAAAAATTGTGGCCCTATCACTCAGAGAGTTGATGAGTTGTTTCAGCGCAGTGGTAATGGGGCGATTTCGAGGGCTCTGGTGGGTCTGGTGCTTGAGCGGACACTTACAGGGCGAGGCCGGGGAGCCGACTCCGCTCTCGGGGTGTGTGTGGCTGGGTTTGTGCTCGGGCAGGGGGAGGGGCATCGGCACCGGCCGCGCTACCGGAGGAGGAGGAGGTGGCAGTAAGAAGGAGCCGGGCAGTTTGTTCTGACCGCTCCCGTTAGGCTGCAGATACACACACACACACATACAGATGGTGAGGGGGTGAAAGAGGCACACTCTCGCACACAGATACAGAAATGTGGAGGCGTGCAATCACAAAAGATGAGATTGGAATGTTACAAACGCACCAAGACACTGAAAACTTAATAAACATACACACTTACATGGAGTTATTAAAGTGTCATATCACATAAAATTTTAGATCAGTTTTGAAAGAGGCAAAAACTTACACCAACTGACCTTTTGCTAAACTCCACCTTTAAATTTCTGATTTTCAGTCTCAGTTTTTAATCATGTGACTGCATTTTATTTATAAAACAAAAAGGTAGACTTTGCAGTTGTCTCCAACCTACATAAGACTAATATTAAATGTTAATATAATTCCCTTTTTAAATTATTTTTTAAATAATTATTTAATTACTATATTATTTTTATAAATATAATAAATATATAAATTTTTATTTTCTATAATTCATACAATAAAAGTGAATGTAGGACCCAAAAGGACATAAAAGCATCATAACAGCACTATATTTCAAGCAAAGACATACAATAGCTTTGTGTGGGGAACAGACTGAAATTTCAGTGGCTATTCAAAGAAGAGCATCCCTCAAATCTCATGTGTACCTGCGTTTAATCCCAAAAAAATCTAATTAAAATGTTTATAGACAATGGAGGGCATGATTTTGTCAGTGAATAACTGAACAGTTTCAGTCTGTTCCAAACACAAACTATGGTACACTGCAAAAAAATAATTGTTGGTTTAACTTAAAAAAAGTAAGTTACCTGGTTGCCTTAAAATTCGATTAAATTAAAAAAAGTTAACACAATGAAGGCGATTGGTTTAATCAACAAAAACTCTAAATATTATGTTATCTGAATGGACCATATTTATTATTTATTTATTTATTATAACAAGTTTTTTTTTTTTAAGCTTGGCAGTGGTGCAAAGAAAACAGATGCTTAATGAACTGAATGACTAAACTAATTATAATATTACACCACTTTTTAGACGTCACATCCACATGATGAACCCTTAATTTTAAAAATGTAACATGCAATCATCGTTCAGCACGACCATATCTGTTTTGAGAAATATGTTTTAGTGTTTAATGACACTTTATCAGGAATGAGAGGATGAAATCAAACTCAAAACATGAAAAACGGAGACTGTCAAGTGTTAGATAATGGAGAGAAAGAGAAAGGAAGAAAGGAGAAAGAGAGAGGGACTTTAGCAGAGACGTGTGTCAGTGTGTGTGTGTCTCGTCCACTGGTGTTTGAATCATGATGATTGTGTGTGTGTGTGTGTGTGTGTGTGTTACCTGTGCCCCCGGCTGCCCCGAGCCGTCAGCACAGACGAACTGGACGAACTCTTTGAGCGGGTCCTGATGGTGGTGATAGCGGATGGTGGGGTGGGTGAAATATGGACTGGACTGCTGGATGATGGAGGGAGCAGGGAAATGAAGGGCAGAGGCTGAGGCACGTGGACTCCCTGAGAAAGAGAGAGAGAAAGAGTGAGCGATATGTGTGTGAGATACACAGTGTATTGGGATATTAGGGATATTTGTGTGTGTGTGTTCATATAATGTAAATTCTTCAAACTCATCCCTCTTAAAATAATGTCCTTTCCTTAAGGAATAGCTCACCTAAAGATTAACATTTTGAAATGAAACCCAAAAGGACACCTAAAGCAGAATGGTTACGCTGTTGTTTTCCATATCATGAAAATGAATAGGAAAAAAAAAACTCTTTAAAAACACTCTTTTCGATCAAAGTCGATTATTCCCTTGAATTATAATTGCGATTATTAATTAAGATGATCACAATTTACACTGAATGATGTTTTGAGTAGCTTTATACCACTGTTTGAAGCCACCGCATGTCATATTATTTATATGAAAATGAACAAGCTGAAAACACTCTTCCTGAAACACTTTTATTGCTTTTCTATTGCATTAAGCCTCAAATGTCAACTCTACATTGGTCTGGTTTCTTCTTTAAATAAAAAAAAGTAAGAAATACGCATGGTAATATAATGTTATACTAAAACTAAAACAATGGATAAAAAATCCTAAGCACGCAGAACAATGTAAGTGGACTTATTGTTTTAATTGTGGCATCCGTAATTGCAATCACGATTAGAAATTCGATTAATTGTGCAGCCCTAATGCCTTCAGACCAAGTAAGACAAAGATTCTCAGTAAATTACTTAAAATTTTAATGGAGGTATCATACGCTACTGTTCAAAAGTTTGGGGTCAGGAAGATTTTCTCCTGTGTTCACCAAAAACGCACAAAAATTGTGAAATATTAATAAAATTTAAAATAACTTTTCTATTTATTCCTGTGATCAAAGCTGAATTTTCAGTCTTCAGTGTCACATGATCCTTTAGAAATCATTCTAATATGATGATTTGTCGCTCAAGAAACATTTCTGATTATTATCAGTGTTGAAAACATTCACTTCTATTGTGTGAAAAAGAGCAGCATGGACATTCTGAGTAACATCTCCTTTTGTCATCCACATAAGAAAATAAGTCATACAGGTTTGGTAAGACATGGGGATGAGTAAATGTTGACAGAAATTCAATTTTGGATATACTGTTTCCTTAAATGCCATTTCTACAATCTTCCCTTTCCTCTTTATCCATCTCATCCTGTCCTTCTTTTTTTGTCTTCTATCTCTAACTCCCTCTTTTTCTTCAGTCTTTCTTTTTTTTTGGTGCTTCTTAATCTCATTAGGTACTGGGCAGGAGCCAGGCGCTATGGGGTGCCAACACACACACACACACACACACAAACAAAAACGGTATCTTCTCAATCTCCACAAGAGTTATTCATCACTCACAAAAGCAAACCACAGTATCTCTTTCACAACAGCGGCCAACATGCATCCATAACTCACACAAACGCATTAGAAACGGCAGCAAGACAGTCTTTCTCATACACTCGCGTTCTGCCCTCTTCCCCTGGCCTAACGCAAACCTTGCTTTTTCCACTGTCTCGGCTCTACATAAACATTCTAACCAGAAGCGTCTGCCGGAGAAAAACTTCCATAATCACACGCACGTATAATCCATTTAAAGCCGCGGCTCTCTGTCCCGCTGACCTTTACTTGATTAGGCCTAGCCGGCTGCATTCGGACCCGAACGGATAGGAATTCTGCGATTTCCCAGGGCCATCGGATGGGATTAAACATCCGGGACGTCAGGGAGAACACGGAGGGGAGCTTTGAATCGCTCTCCTTTGGGTGGAAATGGAGACGTTTTGAGTGGCCTGTGAGAGTGCAGTCTTAATGCCTCTGAATATCATCGTTTTACTGACAGGATTTTCATGGCGTTCCGGACATGCCTGCCAAGAAGAGCCCGATAAGAGCTTCATCCCCCACATACACACGCTCTCCTTCACATCTTGTCCTGTGCCAATATGAATGACAGCATGCCTGTATAACAAGCAACATGCTCGCCGGCTAATTTTAAAAACGGAGAGAGGGAAACGTACAGTTTTTATAGGATTCTCTGGGTCACGCATCTGTTATGCGTTGGGAAGCTTTCTAAACATTCCCTCATGGCTTCTCCCGTTTGTGTCTCTGTCTCTGTCCTTCTCATTTCTTCAACCGCAAATAGTCTCTGGTGATTCACAAGGAAGTTGAAATGAGAACAAAACGAGGGAGTCAGTGAATCAAGAACTCAACTCACATTTCGAACACGGTTTTTTAATGAGCAAATGAGCTCTATTCGTCGCAAAAAATGTACAAATGTCCTGGAAATGGGGGAAAATGTCGCATTTCATCAAATACTTTTAAGGATTCTGGTTATGATTGGATCCTTTTAAGAATTCCGACTCCTTGTTGATTCTTTTAGCAACTCATAAGAGAAAATTTTGCAGGTAAAGAGAAACACAGTTCTTCCTGCATTTAATGCCCTCGGCAGCCTGTTTGAAAGCCAAATTAAAAGATAGGATTTTAACAGAAGAGAAATAACAGATCTGAAACAATTCAACACGATTCTTGGAGCAGACTTGGGTTTATGCTAACTAATATGGAACAAAAAACAAGCCTTCGGTTCAGCATAACACAGCATTATTGGTGTATCGTGGAGTCTAACAGGATGAAAGTAATAATTTGCAATTCAGTAACTGCTCTGAGCTGAAGTATTTTTGGTTCACTAAAAAGAACCGATTCATTTGTTTGGGAATTGGACTACACTGCTCACGTTGTAATTTTCACACTAGATTTTAGTAGATGTGCGTGCAGCTAAATAGTTGTACGGGAAAGACAGTCAGAGTGTGGTTTTCGTCCAGAACGGTGGAAGAATGCACATTTGACAACTGAAATTCATTGCAATAAGAGAAGAATCGATACTTGGCCCCACGTTGTAAACTCCACTTTATGTCTGAACATCTTGGAGCTACAAATAATTTGCTTAAAATGAAATAAAATTAATAACATGTAGGTCACACATTCTAAGAAACATGAGGACATTTCCAACAAACACACTTGAAAAATGGAGGGAAAAACTGTGGATGAAATGATGATGACAGAAGAGAGGAAAAGATGGAGAGCAAGAGGGTATGACCATGAACTGTGGCAGCTCCTTACTCTCTCTGTCTCTCTGCCCAGCCAATCAGAGGTCTCCATCAATAACTCGCCTCAGCCAATCAAATGCCACCGAGGGCAATTTTGGACTAGTGTGGTGCCATAATAGGACTTTTGGACCAATCAGAAGCCTACGCTGCAATCGAATACTTTAAATCCCTCCTTTCCCCCTCCATTCTCTCTCTCTTTCTCTCTCTCTCTCTCTCTCTCCCTGCTGGAGTGTGTCTGTCTCACCTGGTCTCACGCCTGCCAGCATGGGCAGCGGGTGGTGTGTGAAGGCCATTCGGGGGGACCTCGTCTGTGCTGACAGGGCGCTGAAATCGAATTTCCCCGCTGGCTTCTTTAGAGACCCAGGAGAGGACAGCCCTGCCAGAAACCACACGTCAACAACAACAACAGCAGCAGGGCACAGCACACACCAATCAAACACTCACTGACTACCTCAGCTAACTAACTTTTAATGAATGAACTCATTTTTGGTTTTTGAAGAGAGGGGACTGATTTATAAATCAACATGTTCACTGTTTTTTTCAAGGTAATCGTCTGTCTTCTCATTTTTATAGCAGCAATCCTGACGAACGGAACAACTGAAAAAATGGGCGGTATGAGCTAAAAACTTTAATAAAAAGTAATTTTATATTACTATTACACATGACACTATATATACACATATATATATATATATATATATATATATATATACAATTGACTTATTTTATTTTCAAGAAAATAAAAAAGTTAAAACATAAAATTTTTATGTTAATTGCTATCAAAATGTTAGCTAACTCAGTACTGCAAGTTAGGAGCAATGAATATACATGAGTACTACAAACTCAAAACTTGATAGTTCTGCTTACTTAAAATTAGGAACATCATAACTCAAAAAACTTGATCAACTCAATTTTTTTGAGTTAGGCCAATTTATTCAGGTTTACAGTGTATGAGTGTGTGTGTATTATCTATCTATCTATCTATCTATCTATCTATCTATCTATCTATCTATCTATCTATCTATCATCTGACCACAACTATCTATTTATCTATCTATCTATCTATCTATCTATCTATCTATCTATCTATCTATCTATCTATCATCTGACCACAACTATCTATTTATCTATCTATCTATCTATCTATCTATCTATCTATCTATCTATCTATCTATCTATCTATCTATCTATCTATCTATCTACCTACCTACCTACCTACCTACCTACCTACCTACCTACCTACCTACCTACCTACCTACCTATCTATCTATCTATCTATCTACCTACCTACCTACCTACCTACCTACCTACCTACCTATCTATCTATCTATCTATCTATCTATCTATCTATCTATCTATCTACCTACCTACCTACCTACCTACCTATCTATCTATCTATCTATCTATCTATCTATCTATCTATCTATCTATCTATCTACCTATATATATATCACACACAAATACAAACTGGTTATTTTTGCTAGAATTTTAACAAAAATGTTTGTATTTTAATAACTATTTGGTAATGTCTATTTGTTGATCTAGTAAATTAAATTAAAGATACTTGATTATTTTCCCTTTTTATTTGGAACTTGATAGACAAGTTCTAATATTTTCAGAATTAAAAATATCATTCAATTTTTTAATAAAAAAAACAAAACAATGAATGATACATTTAATCAGTTCAAAAACACTTGGAACTGGATGAGCTAAACTGTAAAACAGTCGATATGTACACATTTGTGAACAAGTTGCGACGTTGCTTGCCGACCATCAACTCCTAAATTCAGCTTCACTAGTTACTCTTCGTCTTGGCTTGTTTTGTTCACATCCTGCTTGGTATTTTCCTATTCCTCCACGTTTCTTTGGTGCCCTTAATGCGTATATAACGTAAAGCAGTCCTGTCCACAAATATCCATACAAATATAAGCACAAATATAGCCTGTAGCTGTACAAACGTTGACACATTTCTACCTTTGCACAGTGTATATCACCCAACCGTCGTCTCCTATAAGTGTTCCTTAACTATTAAATTAGCAACACCTAAACTGGTTCAATCCATCACCAGAAAGATGAAAGAGATGAAAATAACATGAAAAGGTGAGAAATTGCAGGAGAAAGTGATAACAGAGCAGGGATGGCTCATAATTGGAAGATAACCAAAGAACACACACACACACACACACACACACACACAGTCCTCCTGGCACCCATTGCTCAGCGTTACTCATACTCATACACTTGAACTTCACTTCAGTTTGATGCTATTTTTTCCTCTCTACATTACAAGGCATTAAATCCCATTTCAGCTTAATTCCCCTTTCTCAGTGCACTTTTGAGTGCATTTGTTCTCGCATGTGTGTATGTGTGTGTGTGCCAGAGAGAACACCCGTGTGTGGGAGTGCGCAAATGCGTGTGAAAGTGTTAAGTCTGTATATGTATATTTATCACAAAATGTGTACACATGCACACAATACATTCTCGCCTCCTGGTTCTTTTGAAATGAGAATTTGATGCACTATAAAAATAGATTCCAATATTCCCAGCGCAAAACATTTACAAAAACTAAAGCCGCCTAGTTCCGTTTCGTAGTATATTTCAAATTAATTGAAATTAATGGCGCACAACCATTAAAAAGTCACACGATCCTTCAGAAACATTTCTTATTATTATCAAGGTTAAAATCAGTGAAACCTTGATAGATTTTTTTAGGATTCTTTAATGAATAGATAGTTTAAAATTCAGCGTTTGTTTGAAATAGAACAATTTTGTAACATTATGAATGTTTTACTGGCACTTTTGGCTGATTTAATGCCTAATTTTAATTCGTTTCTTTGCAAATAAACACATGAATAAATACAATCTTACTGACCCCCAAACTTTTGAATGGTAGTAGATTATCATCGACCAAATAACCTTGAGCACCTAAACCTTGACTGGCTAACATGGAGTAAGAGGCTGAAAATGAATGATTAAAACTAAAATAATCATTTTAGAGCTGGAAACCTTCGCTAACATTATAAACGGACATCATGGGGAAAAATGAAAAGCATGAAAAGCATTGCTTTCTGATTATGACATTCACACACAAAACGCAGAGCAGATGTCTCCCACTACTGTAGATACACGGAAGAGCCATCTGGGACCAGAACACAGACTGAGAGAGAGAGAGAGAGAGAGAGAGAGAGTGTGTGTGTGTGTGTGTGTGTGTGTGTGTGTGGTTAATGCATGGACAGAAGGTGCACCTGTGTTGTGCCTTTTCTCCGTGTTTGTTTGTGTGTGTGTGTGCTGCTCTGACTTCGACTGTCCCATCTGGGTTCTTCTAACACAACTTGCTGATTGTGACAATGGTGATGATCATTTAGTGTCTTACGTACCCCCAAAGCCCATCAGTAAGGCTAAAGCACCCTTCATCGACACTAAACCTCTCATATTATACTGAATAACATGGAGCATTATCATTTTAAGTGACTTCAATGATGTTAAACAACAAACAAATGGGGGAAAAACAGACTAACCAAGGAGTACTTGCTATGTGGGTGACACCTGATGCACTACAGTCCTGACACTGACCTGTCTTCTCCCACTACTCGTGTACATGTGGAAGTGTGTGTAGTGTGATTTCTAACCATGGTATGGAAACTGCACGCCATCATTCTCATGTTTTATCTTCCTCTCTTGAACACTCGTCAAATGGTGTTGTACTGCAACTGGAGAAGGGAATTGTAAACATGAAAGAAGGTCATGAAGGTTATGGTGTGTTTAATGCCTTTTCCACCGACGTGGTGCCGGTGCCCAATCTGGCCCCATTCCCTACGTTTCCACTGAACTCAAAAGCCTTCTTACTCTTTGGGATTTGCTCCTTGATTGTCTTTAAAAACTGCTGTGAGGTCAGTGGCTGACATGAAGGTTTGTCACTATGTATAGTTTTCAAATCGACAACTTAGTTTGACTGAACTCATGGAAAATAAAACTAGATTTTAAATAAACTAGAATTTATAGGGATGTGATCCGAGTTTTTTATTAACAAATTATTCACATCATTTTTTTTAAGTATTCATTTGAATTTTTTATTATTATTTTTAACTTCAGAATCAAATTATTTTCATGACATTTGGTTCTCATTTAGTTTTTAAAACCAATTTTAAGACTTTTTTTTTTAAACGAGCCATTTCTCTTTTTTCTTCAAGAGAACTTTTTAACGTTCAAAATCATTTACATAAAACGCTAGAGGTCTAATATGAATCTGAAAGGTAAGACTGATTAGCCCTCACTAATTGCCAGTTGGTCAGACTAAATTTTATGAGTAATGCAGGACTTTTAATTATTAACACGTCTGAAATACAAAGGGACTCTTATTTTGAAATGTCTTTGTTTTACTCCTTCCAGCTGCACTCTTACAACCATCTACAACATATTACAATATAAACATCATAAAGTAAACACGGTCATGATTCATCAAGAGTACATCATAAGAAATCTAGCCAAATTTGTTAAGCTTAGTACGATTATTATATAAAAGTGTATTAAACACAAGTCTGCAGCATTTTCGAAAGTCTCCGTTTTTGAGAGTCGAAAACACCAGAGTATAGTAAACGTCAGGCGTGACCGTAGCAAAAGTCATGCGTTTTAAAACAAAAATGCACTAGTGTAAACAGGGCCTTAATCTAACTGAATTTAGGATTTTTAAGTGTTATTAAGGGCATGTAGGATCCTGTCTTGAGCACTTGTCTGTTTGTAGGCAGTTTAAGTTGTACCATAGTAAGCCTTTGTTCCGCTCTCAAGTTAGTGGAAATGTGGGCTGGTACTCAAAGCTGACTGCAACAGTTTCGCCGAGACGAGACTCGGGCACCAGCACCGTTTCAGTGTAAAAGCCGTATATATATGCGTGTAAAAGCGATGCTCACCTGCATCAACATCGTTTGGCCAGCCACTGGACTGGGAGCTGGTGCCGGCCGGAGAACGACTGGAGTAGAAGACATCATCAACAGGACTCTCCATCTCACTGTCATCTATAGACTTACGCTTATTAGAGCTACAGAGAGAGAAAGACAGTTGAGAGGTTATTCACGCCCCTGCGATAGATTCCTGTAGACAGGCAGAGAGAAACACAGAAAAGGTGCAGAGATCCAGAAGACTGTGACAGACTGAGTACCTCCGAGGAAGACTGGCGTACAGCTCCACCTCAGACCTACAGCGCGAGAAGAACGACAGACAAGGGGAAAAACAGAAGGAAGGACAAAAAGGAGAGCAAGACAGATCAAATTTCCACTGAAGAGAGACTGAAACAGGCACAAACAGCAGGTGCATGGGTGTGTGTGTGTGTATGTGTGTGTGTTCACCTTGTGGATGGAGGAGAGGCAAGCGAACGTCTGCCGAGTGCTACTTGGTTGATATTGTAGTAACTGGGACTTTCCAGATCCGCAAGTGAGAAATTAGGACCTGATGCTGTTGCAACTGGGGCTGTAGAAGAGATAAAAATGTTGAAGATTGAACTTTTGAAACATAAAATCTAAAATGCAAAACTTTATCAAACAAAGAATCTATGCTTAATGAATGTATATTGTATTTTGTACAGTGTTTCCTATAGGATTTGTTTTGTAAACCACCCTGCACTATGAGACAAAAAGGTACAAAAGCTGTAACTAGGGCAGTATCCTTTCAAAAGATACGCCTTTGTACTTTTTTTACCCTTAAAGGATGCATATTAGTATCTTTTGAAAGAGTAATGTCCCAGTGACAGCTTTTGTACCTTTTTTTTTGACCTTACAATTTTCTATATGACAGCATAACTTTTTTCAAGGTTTAGTGTAACTAAAAATCATTAAAAACTAATAATACAAACATAAATATGAAATATAATAGTTTTTTTATATATTATATTTCGGCTAGTTGGCAAGGAAACATTTCTCATTTTCATTTAGTTTAACATGAAGTTGTAAAATAACAAAAACTAAATCTCAAAAAAATGAATAAGAACTATATCGACATAAAAAATGACAAAAAACAACAACAAAATGAACTTAAAATTATATTGATTAAACCCCAATAACACTGCTTTTTCCCTATAGTATTTTATGATGTCTTTTTAATTAAAACACCATTACAACAAAACTCTGAAACTCTAAGACTAATGATACACTAACCTTACAAATTACCATTACAAATTAGAAATTGGATCAGACATAATAACTGGAGTGAGCGGCCGAGTCATCCGAGACGATTCAGCTGGGAAGTTATCAGATCGATTCATTCCACGATTCAGATCAATGATTCTGATTCAGTCTGTTCACCAAACGGTTCCAATGATTCATTAATAGGAACCACAGCAATTGAACGATTCATTCATTATTCTAGCAACATAATTCAGCTATATACGGCATTTGTTGCCGTGGCTCTGCAGATTCAAGAAAACTCTGGTGTGTTACAGCACTTACTCTGAGACACTCGCACCAGCTCGGCTACGTTCCACACCCCTGAAGTCACAAAGCAGTCCTGAAAACTCAGATGTCCTGCAGAGAGGTACATAAGCACACGCCTCATTCAACTGGAACCTGGGCTCTATGATAATAGCATGTTTAAACCGACCAGTATCGCATGCATAAAGCATCAGACTATAATGCATTATTCATACAAATAAGTTAATAATAAGTTGTGTTTCAGAGAAGAGTTGGCCAGTTAGTTCCAGTCTAACTCTCTTGCTTGTGTGATATTGCTGTAGTATACTACCATTCAAACGTTTGGTGTCTTAATTAATTAATTAATACTTTTATTCAACAATAATGCATAACATTGGTTAACAGTGAGAGTAAAAACATTTATAAATGTTACAGAAGATTTCTATTTCAAATAAATGCTGCTCTTCTGAGCTTTCTATTCATTAAAGAATCCTGATAAAAATGCTTCACTGTTTCCACAAAAACATTAAGCAGCACAAAATCCGAAATGTTTCTTGATCATCAAATTACCATATTATGATTTCTGAAGGATCATGTGACGCTGAAGACTGGAGTAATGATGCTGAAAATTCAGCTTTGATCACAGGAATAAATTACATTTTAGAATGTATTCGAATAAAGAATATTCTACTACAATATTTTAAAATGTAAAAATATTTCACAATATATTTTTTTTGGTCAAATAAAAATCTTGGTGAGCAAAAAACACTTCTTTTAAAAACATTTTTAAAAACCCCAAACTTTTGCATAGTAGTAGTGTTAATTTTGACAGCAAATTTTGATTTAGTTTTAGTCATAGTATTCTGAACTACAGCAGATTTAGTCGACTAAAATCGGTTACACTTTATTTTAAGGTGTCTTTGTTACACTGTAATTATACATTTAAATACAGAGTAACATTAAATAACTACATGTACTTATTGTAGTTTTAGGATTAGGATTTGGTTTAGTTTAGGGTTAATTGCATGTAATTATGCATCATTTATAGTTATTACTATAGTAATTACCTGTAACATATGTAACAATGACACTGTAAAATAAAGTGTTACCCTAAAATCTAATGGGTTTAGTTAAATAGTATGCATTAATTCCAGGAGAAAACATCTATTAACCTGTTAATATCAATTACAATTTTCTTTTTTTTTGTATTATTTATTATTTACTGTGTGACATTTATTGTGGGCGGCAAAGTAAGAATTTCATTGTGCAGGGAAACATGCTTTCTGTCTGTGCATATGACAACAAACACTTTGAACTTGAACTTGAAAATGAACACAGATTTGGGGTGACATCAGGTTCATTGGGACACTTTATGCCATTGAGATGACTGGGGAAAAGTGTCCCGTTCAACCTGAATTCACCCAAAACCGCTGTGACATATAACATGTCTTTATGTATCTTAAAATTAAATAAAGCTACTTGTCATAAATAACAAGAACATAGTCTTCTTTTTAATTAATGATATGTGCATTCTTTTATTACAACTTGCACGCAACATTCTTCACGCAGACATTGATCTGTACAAATTAAATATAGATTAATCCTTAATAAAGTTATTCAGTCAAAAACATTGAGTTATTCTTCTCTTTTTGTTGTTGTTTGACAGACTGCTGTCCCTTTAAGGCCGAATGCACGAATCCAATTCACTTCACCAAGACATAACTGACTGTGAATACTTGCCAAAAGGACATTTAGGCATAATTGTGGTGTATTTGTACGTTTAAGCATGGAGAGGTGCAAAAGAAAGCTCAGTTCAGTACTCGTGCGCCGTCTGAGAGGCGGCTTTCTGTGTGCGCACAGAAAATCAGCCTGAACTGAGCTCTCATTCACATCGTCACACTTGTTTCAGATTTATCCATATGTCTGCTTTTCTTTCTCCCAGACGTTTACATTTTTGAACGTTTTATGAGACATGCAACATGTGTATGCCATCTCACGTCCCACCGGGTAGATCAGTACATTACAATTCGAATGTGCGCATAGTGTATGCTAGTGAATATTTCAGATTTTTTTCCTCACCGTTTGGTGGGGGTTTGATGTCTGAGTCTCCTTGTTGACTGGAATTGTCTGATTGCCCAGATTCTGCAGTGAGAAAAAGAGAAAAAGATGCATTTAAATGGCAGAAAAAGCTTCATATTCAATTATTACTTTTCAAACTGGATTGTTCAGTGATGTTTCGGCACTTGGACACAATAACATCGCGAGTGGATATTTTCAAGCTGTGTGAACACAAGAAAAAATGAGAAACGAGTACATATGCATGAACGTGTTCGTTATCAGCACAGTTTATGTCAGGCTGCGTGTGCATGTGTGTTTGTGGAGGTGTTTATCGGGCGGTTGTAGGTGATAAGGGAACACACTGGCCCATGCCAGCACGATTTGATAGAGTGTGTAGAGATTAGGACAAACACACTCGCACAAACAAAAGAACAGCAGACTAAACGGAGGAGAAAGAGCGAGACGAGTCTCTTTTCTCTCCATTTAGCATGTTGTCTCCATCTCTCTCTCTCTCTCTCTCTCTTTCTCTTTTTCTGGAGTCCTGGCAGCCATTTTAGTCTTTGGCAGCCATCTTAGTATTGGCGGTGTACACACATTCCTGCTAGCTGACGACACACACACATACACACAGGATAAACATAGGCCCGAACCCATGAACACGGCTGGAAAATGTGTACAGTAGGTTGTGTTTCACATGGCATACAGCATCCCAGTCCTGTTTGAGCTCACAGATGCGAGCGAGCGACAGTGACCGCCATTCAGTCTCAATGCGTGTTGGAGATTTCTGGCGACATGAGCGACAGCTACCATTTTAATTCATCACGAATTTCCAAAGCGCCACTTTTTGCCATTTTGGAGCTTGAAAGCAGCCATCACACTTTCTACAGTCAATACACAGAAAAGAGCAGCTGGAATGTTCTTCAAAATTTCACCTTTTATGTTCCATGTAAGAAAGGAAGTCAAACAGATTTGTAATGATGTGAAGTTGAGCTACTGATGAGAGAACTGTCATTGAACTTTTACCTATTACCTATGATCTATTGCAAATGTATCGTAAATGAGACTTTTGCTACAGACCGTTGGTGTCTCTCGCTCTGTATGAAAGCTGCTGCGTATCTGTGATCTTATCACACGGTGTCAAAAGTAACACATGCACACAGATTGGTGCAGACTGCAAACACTGCAAACTGACTTCACACACTCACAAATTGTATGTACTGTTCATCAAGAGCAGATTCATGCGCCTTTTGTTTTCTGTGTTATTTAGTGCAGTAGGTGAGGCAAGAGACAACCAAAGGAAGAAAAAAATACCATTTTAACTACTTCTTTAATGTTTTAAGTCATTTAAACACCACCCCAACTATATATATATATATATATATATATATATATATATATATATATGTGTGTGTGTGTGTGTGTGTGTGTGTGTGCGTACACTACTATTCAAAAGATTGGGGTCTGTAATATTTTTTTTAAAGTTTGAGAAAAGTCTCTTCTGCTCACCAAGGCTGCATTTATTTGATAAAAAATACACAATAAAACAGCAAAATTATGTAATATTAATACAATTTAAAATAACAGTTTTCTTTTTGAATATATTTTAAACTGTAATTTATTCCTGTGTTCAAAGCTGAATTTTCAGCATCATTAATCCAGTCTTCAGTGTCACATGATCCTTCAGAAATCATTCTGATTTGACGATTTGATGACCAAGAAATATTATCAATGTCGAAAACAGTTGTGCTGCTTCATATTTTTGTAGAAACTGTGATACTCTTTTTTTCAGGATTCTTTGATGAATAGAAAGTTCAAAAGTTTTTTTTAGGATTATAAATGTCTTCACTGTTACTTTTGGTGAATTTAATGCATCCTAGCTGACTAAAAGTAGTAATTTCTTTAAAACAAAATCTTACCCCAAAATTTTCTCTCATATGTGATTTCTTGCAGAAAATCTTTTCCCAAAAGAAACTCGCCGCTTTTTGTGAGGAGATTTTGTGTTTGATTCTTAACAGAATTTTATGCTAAAACTTCATTTTCCACCGCAGCTGTCAAAATGGAATTTGCTGCATGAAATGTCCCCACATGTCCTTTTTAGCATCATTTATAATGACAAGAGATATGAGACTTTAGGTACGCGCATCTTTGTGCCTATAAAACGACTCTCTCTATGTCTTTTAAACATGTCTCTCTCTGACCCAAACAGATGTTAAACCCCATACAGCCACTTTTTCTTCGCCCCCTCCCTCCGTCCCCGTTTATCAGCATGCAGTTGGGTTTCGCTTAAGAGGTTTAGAATTATGTTGCTAAACATTCTGACCTTTTTTTAATCCATAATGCTCTTAAAGTGTTCCAAAGCGCCCTAATCCCCTCCGCCTTCTCACTCCGCACTCATTTATCAGCCAATAGTCATCATTCTCCGGCTTCCTTTCAGTTCTAATTATTTATTTCTCATCCAGAGCTCAGTGTCACGATGAGAAACATCTCATAGCTGGAGGACATCCGTATATGTGCGGTACTGGGCTGTTTGACTGCGAGCGCACTGGATTACAGATGCTCTGGAGTTACAGAGTCGGCCGAGACAAACATCTGTCTGCACTTACACATGAAGAGCTTTAGGGAGCAGCTCAGCGAACGTAAACTCATTTGTGAGGTTATTTCATTAAAAGCAAGCTGTTTTTCAATGTGCATTTGCGTGTGTACATTTTTCTATGTATGCATGTGTAAGTCTGTGTATGAAGGAGCAGGTGTGTGAGATTGGTTTCGGCACAGCCTGTCACCCATCTGTGTGCCCGTCTGCAGCCCGAGTCTGCCAACACACACACACACAGAGAGAGAGAGAGAGAGAGAGAGAGAGAGAGAGAAAGAGAAAGAATGGAGAGACACACATAAGCAGAGAGACAAGACAAGAGAGCAGAAAAATAAAGATGCATCTTTCACACATAAATCCAAGCATCTCCATCAGTGTGCTGACATAAACAGCTTTAACACACACACACACACACCAGCGCGATACAGCCTGGCTATTGAAGACATGTGATTTGGGCTCTTTACAAGCTTTTGATTGGATGGGCACATCAGATCTCAAAGGAACCCCAGGAAGACCACAAAGACAGACAGAGAAGGATCGAGAAGGTTGAATATTAATCACACCATGTTTCGTAAATCACCACAGAAATGATATTCACCCAAACAGATCAGAATTTGCTGTGAGGAACTGTTCTATTCTGTTCTGTTCTACTCGACTCTTTTCATTTAAATTCTATTTAGTGCTGTCAAACGATTCATCACAATTAATATCACATCCAAAACAAAAGTTTGTGTTTACATAATATATGTGTGTACTGTATTTTTATTTTGGATATATAAATACACACACATACATGTATATATTTAAGAAATATTTACACACACACACACACATATATATATATATATATATATATATATATATATATATATATACAGTACACATATATATTATGTAAACACAAACTTTTGATTTGGATATGATTAATCGCAATTGTCATCGTTTGACAGAACTAATTCTATTGTAAAAGCCTGCCAAGGTCCAATTTTAACTAAAAAACAGGAGGAAAAAAAAGAAATGACTTTTGCAGAGAAAATGATCCTATCTTTATATTAATTAAACACTACTTTTCCTTTACATTCATTTGACTTAAAGTACATTTCTGTTCCAAATAAATGGTGTTCTTTTGAAATTATAAAAATATTAAGAGAAAAATATTAAGAGTTTTCTAAATAAATGATAATCAGAAATGTTTCTTGAGCATCAAATCATCATATCAGAATGATTTCTGAAGGATCATGTGACACTAAAGACTGGAGTAATGATGCTGAAAATTTTAATATTTAAACTGAATTGCAGACATGGTGAGAATAAGAGATATGTTTTTTTTTATTGTTAAAAACAATAAAAAATCTTACCAACCCCAAACATTTGAACATTCTTAATAGTTAATATATATATATATATATATAAAACATATGTAATAATGAACACATCACTGGAGAAATTTCTTACAATTCATGTAATCAATAATAAGATATCATTTTCTTTATGCTAAATATAAATGTGTATATTTTTCTTTGGTTTTCTTCACTCAGTGTGACCTGGTCAAGACTGCCTGAGGTTTCCCTCTAACAGGCATTTGCAGTCTATTCTACCTCTGTCCAGCAGGGGGCTCCTGAGGGCAGAGAGGAAGTCAGGCATGTAAACAGTAGAGTGAAAAGCCCTAGAGCTTTGGGAGACAGCAGGTGATGTGATTTGGGCCATTTCTGGGTAGTCACAGGTGTGGAATTTCACATCAACAAACATCACCTTTCAGTGTCAATAAAAATAAACACAGTTTGTTGACACTTGTGGTTTGATTGCTGTGGTTGTCTTTCTCCACACAGTACAAGCACAAGGCCAATAAATGACATCATAAACACACTCTTTTGCAATACAAACTGAGAAATACACTGATAACACTCCCCAGAGTATCTGAGGCTGAATCTGGAGAGATACAGCAGGATATGTATCCATTTGAGTGTATGTGGGTGAGAGTGTGTCCTCAGAACACCCTATGACCCAGACAGGATGTGACTGTTAAATAGGCTTCACAATAGTTCAGTGTGTGAAGGGCTGCACAGGATACCAGGTATAAGACAAACTCTCTCTCTCTCTCTCTCTCTCTCTCTTACACACACACACACACACATTTTCATGTTTTATGGGTACATTCCATAGACATGATTTTTATATTGTACAAATTGTATATTCTACCCCCAACCCTAAAACTCCCTGTAAACCCGGATAAGTTGGCAAAAATCAAAAAAAAAAAGAAGAAGAAGAAAGTTTTAAGTTCAAAGTGTTTAAGTAAGCAGAACTGGCAGATTTTTTTTTTTTTTAATTTTGTACTCATACATTTTAATTGTTCTGAACTTGATTGTTTGAGAACAATAATTCAAACCTTTAACTTAAAAAATTTATCTAACCTCAATGTGAACATTTTTATTAGTGTACACTTAGCTAGCTATAACAACCTAATTCAGAGAATGCTAATTTGCTAACATGCTAAAAATAGCATCGTATAGCACTTACTGAATGAGTGCAGCAATATTAAGCATTTTACACACTTTCTCTCAAACCAAGCCACATGTCTCACTTGTCACCGTGATGGTAACGCTCCAAAACCCACATTAACACCCACTATAACTCTTCTAATATATATATATATATATATATATATATATATATATATATATATATACATAAATATAAAAGTGCCATGGGCAAAGCATGGTGGAAAATAGAACCCCCAGCCCAGTTTTAGTTAAACTTAAGTTCATCTAAATTAAAAGAAATAAGTTCGTAAAACTCAAAACAATGAAACAGTTCAGTTTACTTAAAATATATCAGTTCTGTGAACTTGAAAGAAAAAGAAAGTGCTAAATACACATAAAAGTTCATTTGACTGAAATAATTTTTTATTTTAAGTTTGCCTTACTCAAACCAATTCATTATTTTGAGCATTAGGGCAACAGAAAACTTTCTGCATTTTTACATTTCCAAAAAAAAGTCATTTAATATGATTTATAAGCTGTTGTGGGAACCAAAAAATGTCCCCGTGAGGACAAGGATTTCAGACATTTTGTCCCCATAACATAAAGAGTATCTGAACCACACACATTTTTGATCCATTTACTGCATCCTTGCTGAATACAACTATTAATTTGGAAGAAAAAAAAATCCCCAAAGTTCTCAATGCTAACAACAAACTAGCATCACGGTGGTGAGTTTTGCGCACAGTAGCAAAACTCTTGTACTTCAGAAAATGCCAAAATCGTTTTTTGGATAGTGCTACAGAGATCCACCAAACTGATCATGTGATGTAAAAATGCCACTTTGTGCCACAGAAAGAGAAAGAAAGTGATACAAAGAGAAAGAGCCCGAAGGAGGTCTGGGAACAGAAGGTTCTGCCAAAAAAGCCGGGAGAGAGAATTAGGAGGGGGAAGGCAGACGGGATCTGTTGCCAAGGAAAGTGAAGAGAAGAGAGGAGTACACAACATACATCTAGACAAAGAGAACAGAGCGAAGAGACAACTAATAGAGGAGGAGAACAAACAGAATAACAGACAGAAGACACACACAGATACATGAACACACATGCACTTTGACCCTCAGTCACGGAGCCAGAAACCTAACATGCTTGTATGTGGAAGCCGGGGTTCCTTTTCTAGCCAATCACAGAGCTGGAAACCAAATGCACGGGCCAATGAAACAGGAGGGTTCCGATCCAAACTCCGCCCCCCTCGCAGTTCTTTGTGTATTGTGTAGTCGAAGCACACAGATGCTCAATGATGTCATGAGTGTGCGTTCTGCAGCGGGCCGGACGGTCGTCTAAGGTCACGGAGGGCTAGCGAACTGTCATTCGTGACAGCTGGACGGGGGAAGAAGTTTTACACATGGATACGCATCTTTGAAGGCTTCGCATGAGTTTATCCATGTTGTGTAAAACTAGAAATTGGGGCATGTGAATTGCGCGTGTGTTTATGCGCTTATCGGTATGATCCTTTAGCGCTGCCGCACTAATAAACCTAGTACACGATTAGAGGATCCAATAAGCTTTTCCCAGAATCCTCAGCGGCCCTAAAAACAAGCAAACATCCAAGTGTAAACATACACAAGCACAACAAACATCTCGATGAGGGAGTGCGGAACGACTAGCCGTTCTCTGCTGACCTGGGATCAGTGTGTGAGTGGTTTGGCTCTTATCTTATTAAATGAGATAAGGAGCTTGAAGAGGAGTTTGTCCCGTCTAGATTCTTGCTAATTGCCACAGCACTAATAATTGACTGCTGACAGTTTACCGGCTCTTGACGCTGATCCGGGACCTTCTCCTCTCAACAGGAGGCAGCCGGTCTGGGGAACGTAGAGTAGGACGGTCCCAGGCTTTAGCGGAAGCCAAAAGAGCCCCTCCAAGTGAGAGAAGACCACCTAAAAACTGACAGCAAGCACGCTAAACTAGATTTTGACATGCTCTAAAAAATATGAGTATTGTTTACAAAACTTGTTTATTTGGTTGCAAAGGCATTGTTATGCAGTTTCTAAAATATGGATGTGCGATAATTCGATTTTTTCACAAAAATCAAAGGAACAATATATTTATTATATATAACACACTTTCTACTGGTATAAAGTTAACATTTTCCCTGCCAGTGTTTTTTTTTTTTTTAACTTGCCAGTCTACACCAGCGTTTTTTGGTCATTCTCACAAAACTTTCATGGCCCGTCAGAATACTTTGTTGTATGAACATGCAATATATCAAAAGAAAGAATAGACCCTCTGCTTTTAAACAAAAAAAAACAAAAGCTAAAACAGAAAAATTTATGTTCGATGGTGTCAATGGCCGTCAATTGCGGGGAAAGAGTTAAGAAGCTTCCCTTAAAAGCTAAAATAGTAATTAATAATATAATAATTCCAGAGCATGTTTGTATTGACGCACAGAAGTTGAGTAAGAGCATTTGTTGAGCACCCACAATCACAAACAATATATTCAAGATTCAAGTTTGGATTTATTATCGTTTGTCACCGAGAAGGTTTAAGCAGAAAATCGCAATGGAGATCGCTAAAACGTTCATGTTTCTTTCATGTTTTCAGATCATCAGCGGTGCGATCGGCGTACTCACCAGATCTGGGAACACTGGGAAGAAAGTGTAACCATTTACAATTTAAACTCTGTTATCTGGCAACTCAATGGAAGATAACGGATCATTTTCAAAAACATTTTTGTAATATTTCTGTGAATCATAATATTTCACAAATTTGGATCATTATCACTGATTCAAAACAAAAGATTCGTAAAGCTTCATGAAGCAGTGTTTTGAAATCGTCCATCACTAGATATTGTTGAAAAGTCTTATTTTGGTTTTTTGGCGGACAAAAAGTATTCTCGACGCTTTATAATATTAAGGTTGAACCACTGTACTCACATGAACTGTTTTAAATATGTTTTAATGTCTTTCTGGGCATCTGAAAGTGTGAATTGTTGTCAATAGAGACTCACCGAACCATCAGATTTCATCAAAAACATCTTCATTTGTGTTCTGAAGATGAACGAAGGTCTTACGGGTGTAGAACAACATGAGGGTGAGGAATTAATGACAGAAATGTCATTTTTTGTGTGAACTAACCCTGTAATAAGCACCACAAATTAACATCTAACTCACTTTGTATGAACAACAAATATTTACAGAGCTGCAGAGTGATCAGAAAGCAGTAAACCATCATCCAATGAAAATTCGTCAAACACAGAATCAGTACAAAGCTGATCTGAGAGTGAGGGTTCGAGAAATAATGAGAACGAGAGCGAAAGAGCCATGAAGGTTTCTCTAGTGGAACTGCAAGTGACTGCATCTGTTTGGCAGAAGCTCAGAAAAGTCTAGTGTTTCAGCCTCCACACACACACACACACACACACACACACACACACAGAGAAAGCTCAGAGAGAGCTAGTGTTTCAGGCCTCGGCCTCAGGGACTGCTATTCCAGGCTAGTTTATGAAAAACAGCTTTATGTGGAAAAAACGTTGGGAGAGAGAGAAAGAGAGAGAGGTCGAGAGAGTCTGCAGTTAGAAACAAAAGCCACGTACGCACTGCAAAGTTTTGGGAGTGATAACCGTATTAAAATGTGGGAGTGACTCCCAAAAGTTACCATTACATGAGTGTCCGGGATGCAGGAGGGATTCCTGAAAAAGGAATAGCTGAAAAACGGTTTGCCTCAGTGATGGTCAGTGCCAAAGAAACACTGATGCACACGGTTTACCTCATACTGAAATTGTACCAAAATATGTAAATGAGTCAAGACAAACACCTCCATGTCAGTGATTTGCTCACATTAATTACTTGGTAATTGTTGGGTCATCGTTTTGTTTAAATAAAGTCTAGTGTTTTTGTTAAAACCTCACTCGATACCTATTCTGGTATCCTGGCGCATATTCTTACAGATCAAAAGTTCAAAAATAATAATTTTTCTTAAAATAATTTTGACAATTAATATTTTTTACAATACCTAAAACTTTTTAACATTTATCAGTAAAGACATGTATAATGTTACAAAATATTTACATAAAAAAATAGTAAAATAGAAAAGTGTTTCATTAAATTTCACAATATTGCATTTTACTGTATTTTACCGCGGGACATTTCCTCAAGACATCTTATTTTGCCAGTAAATGACAGAATTTTCAGCTCTTTTAGTCTTGTGTCTATACTATTAAACCAGTACGTAAATGTTTATTTCCAAGCCCCATTTTAAACATTTGAATAATTTATGTTTTTCTTTCTATTTATAATTCGATCCCTCCACCCAGAAGGAAGTGAGGTTCATGTTTAACGCGAGGAACCGAGGAGGAGACATCTGCTCTGTCCTTAAACAGGCCGCAGATGCATCAACTCTGTGACTCTGGGGCCAGTGGAGCACAGCTGGGAGGCAGGTGCTGTCTATCATCTGGCATGAAGCGAATCACAATAACCTCAAATGAACCGGCTCTATTCCCGCCCTCAGCAGCCCTCGGGGTGAGCGGGACGGACCGCCTCTCAGAAACACCTACAAGCCCAGATGTCGTGCCCTGCCAGCGATATTTATCATTAAACACTGCTTTCCAGAGCATGACGACTTCTCAAAGATGGATTGTTACAAACAGAGCACAGGCTTTTATTGCTTTATACTCAGACATGTTTCGTTTCAGAAGACTTAAAGCGACAGTTCACCCAAAAAATGAAAGTGCTTTTATTTACTCCCTTTCCAAACATTGTGTGTCTTATGTTGTTGTGACTTTCACTGCATGCAAAACAGTTGAAATATTCTCCACAGTATCTTCTTTTGTATGAAAGAAATTCATACAGCTTTGGAAGAACATGGGAAATTTCATTTTGTACAAACCCTTTAAGAGAACCAGAGCAGACCTACGAACACTAACCATTTAAAAGTTTTGGGCCAATAAGACTTTTTTTTTTTTTTTTTAAAGAAATTAAAACTTTTATTTAGAAAGTATGAATGTCATATGTAAATCTCTTTTAAACTTTCTATTCATTAAATAATCCTGAAACAAAATGAATCATGTTTTCCACAAAATATGAAGCAGCTCGACAGGTTTTCAACTTCGAATAGAAATCATCATATTAGAATGATTTCTGAAGGATCATGTGACTCTGAAGACTGGAGTAATGATGCTGAAAAACATTTAAAATAGAAAATGTTTTTGTAAATTGTAATAATATTTCACAATATGACTGTTTTTACTGTATTTTGAACACATAAATGCAGCAAAACACTATTTAGACTCATTTATTTGGCATCCTTTGTATATAACGTATACCTGTACATACATTTATTGCCTTATATTTTTATATATATATATTTATTTTTATTCACTTAATTTTAATTATCCATGTCTGGTCACTGTAATTCTGAGCAAGCTTGTGTCACCAAGACAAATTCCTTGTATGTGTAAGCTTATTCTGATTCATGAAAGACTTTTTTAAAAACATTAAAAAAAATCTTTCCGACCCACAACTTCTGAATGGTACTGTACCTTACTTTTTTTGGTGTTGTCTTGACAGACAAGGTCACAATGAACTCCATAAAAATGTCTCATTTGAACAGCTAAGAGGTTTGGAACAACATGAGAGCGAGTAAATAATGACCAAACTTTCATTTTTTTGGATGACCTATTCCTTTAATGCTGCCAGAGTTCACTTGTATTTCTTAATTTGATCTGATGCGTGTGATTTGATTTCTTTTCAGCTACTAGGAGCAGGAGTCCAACCCTTCAGCTCGCAACACCAGATGCAGCTCAGACATCCAAACATTTGCTTAGTGATTTAGTTTTCTGTTTTAGTTGGGTGGCGTTCACCTCCCTGGCAGCAAACGCACATACCCTGCGGCCGAGACTCTGGGTTTTCCCTCGTTTTCTTCCTCTCCTTTTCCATCCCCTGTTCTTCTCAAGGACTAGTATTTTTGTGGCGCTGTAGCGGCCCCGCCGACATCTGCAGATTCTCACGGAGAGTGCAGGAATTCAATCACACACTCGCTGTTACAGAAAAGCGTCCCACACACTTCCCCCATTTCATCAAGGGTGACGAGAGAGAGAGAGGGGGAGGGATTGAAGATGGAATGAGAGGGAAAAAAGAGATAATTGCAGGAAAGTGGGATTATTAGGCCATCAGTATCCTTTCAGACAGAAACTGCCAGATAAATGAAATCAGATGGCAGGAGAGAGCGCCCAACACAGGACTTGTCTGATGCTTGAAAGTTTGTGCTGGTCAAGCGTCCACTTTATTTAGTGGCTTGTCTTAATTATTGTTGTAGGTGTTGATCATTGTCCATTTATTGCTACACAACACTCTAAAAAATGGGTTAAAAACAACCAAATTTGGGTTGAAAATAGACAAACCAAGCGATAACGAATGGGCTGTTTTAACCCAGTGGCTGGGTTAAATGTTTGTCCATCCTGCTGGGTAGTTTTATTAAACTCAACTGTTGTTTGAAAATGACTGTATTGCTTAATTAAAATGAGCCCAAAAACATTTATAAATGTTTAATAAGTGAACATTTTAATGAATAATAATTAATTATTTTTTTTATTAAAAATTTATTTTATTTTATTTTTTATTTTATTTTTATTATTATATTTATTAAATTGCTTATTCATGAATGTTTGCCTTTTGTTTATTATTGTTGACTCTAGTAATTATGTGTCTGATTTCGGGTTCATTTTAAGCCAGCTATGTAGTTATTTTTAAACAATAGTTGGGTTAAATAAAACTGCCCAGCAGGTTTCGGCAAATATTTAACCCAAACACTCTAAAACATGCTGGGTTGAGCCTGTTGGGTCATTTTGTTGGGTTACTTTTTCCATGATTGAGTAGTTTTTGTGTAACCCTGCCGTTGGGTTAGAGGCTGGTCAATCTACCTGACAGTTGAAACAATACACCCCTCCCCACCCGCCCTCCGACACAACTAAGTTTACTACAGCATCCCAGCTGTTGGGTTACACAGCATTGGTACGTTACTTCTGTAAAATAAAGGTTTGTGTACATTTTATTTCATCTATAAAGTCTTTACAGTGCTGTAAATCACTTTAATTAATGCAATGTCATATCCAGGGATGAGATGTCAGTCGGCATTGGTCGTCTCTTTCCTTGAATAAACTGATTTTTATTCATTATAATACTGAATATTATTCATTTGTACGGTTTGTTTGTGTGCAGGTTATAAGGAGCCCTCCACAATATCTTTCGGTTATGGGAGGCACGGGGCAGAGGTGTGAGGTTTGCAGCTCTTTTGATTATTACTGTTGCCTGGGTTGTTACTCAAGTAATTCTGTGTGATTTTAATTTCAAACATATTTTGGGTTAATTTTAAGCCAGCAATATAGTAAATTTGAATAAATAGTAGTAAAAAAAAAACATTTGGTGAAATATTTAACCCAGCCAGCTAGGTAAAAGTTAGCTAGGGTTGTTTTTAAAATAGAAAACAGTTCTTTAAAATTGTATTGTAAAGTTGTTTTTACTGTATTTTTTATCAAATAAATGCAGCCTTGGTGAACATAAGAGACTTCTTTCAAAAACATTTTAAAAAAATCTTACCGACCCCAAACCTTTGAACAATGCACTCTAAAAAATGCCGTGTTAATGTATTTTAGAATGTCATTCATTCCTGTGATCAAAGCTGAATTTCCAGCATCATTACTCCAGTCTTCAGAGTCACATGATCCTTCAGAAATCATTCTGATATGAGGATTTGATGCTCAAGAAACATGTATTATTATCAATGTTGAAAACAGTTGTGCTGCTTCATATTTCTGTGAAAACTGGGATTCTTTGCACAACAGAAATTTCAAAAGAACAGCATTTATCGGAAATAAAACTCCTCTGAGAAGCCAGCTAAAGATGATCGATTGCATCATTTTGAGGAAGCTGAAATGGCGAGGAGTCTGTGAATGTGAAGTCGCTTTAGATTTTGGTACAGGACTGTTAGAAAATGTGCTTTGGAACGTGTTTAGCTGGCCAGCGAGGATTCATCATTTTCTCATTAGCTTTGAGTTGAGGTAATTACATTCTACAAGTTAATTACTCCGTTTGGCATCTCTGCTGAAAAACAGGACAGTAAGTTCTAGAACAAAAGTGACCCTGAGTCCTGGAATCTCAAAACCTCCTCTGGTACTTCGATAAGAGCAGCTGGAACCCATTAACACGTTTAGAACTGGATCACACTTAATTTCTCCAGCACGTCTTTCTCTTTACCTCACTAATGTTTCAAGACTCCCCGGGGACCCGCACCAGTGCATGCTGGGATGGCTGGGACAGGCAAAAGCTCAGAAAGATTTTTTTTTCATCATTATCTGGGGTCAGGCTGAGTCTGTGTGAGCGTATTTGGGCTTTATCTCTGCAGACAGTCAGTAAGTCTAATACTTTATGGCTTGTAGCCGTTGATCTGCTGTAGGTTTAGCTATAAAATACTGTAATACCCTGCAGTCACAAACACACTGCTAAATACAGGCCTACAAAACATACTTTGATGGGCGGTGCGTGTGATTACTGAACTCATCCCCAAATGCTTCTCTGCCTGTGTAAGAGCCTTACAGTTCTGGAGAGGATAAATATATGGAGGAAATTATACAAAAATGCCTTAAACACTACAAACTCAAGCACATGTAGACACAGAAATCGTCGCAGAATATTACAGCGGTCTGATTAAACCGAAGACTAAATACGTGTGTTGTGTCCAGGACTGCTATTGCACACAGTAGCATCAGATCAGAGTCTAGGATGAATAGTGCAATTGTTTTGTTTGCAGATAAACTATCGACAATAGAACATGGCCAGCCTGGTAATCTCTTTAGGAAAATCGCTTCAGGGTGCAAATCGCCTTTCCTGAAATATGCTACGCACAATGGCTCATTTTCATGATTTATTTGCACTGATTTTATTTAAAAACTGTTGCAGCCCTAATAGATAATATTGCATTCATCTTAACTGGGTTAGTGAATTAAAAGGAGCAGCATCTAGTCATGTTACAGATTTACAGGATATAATAGCTTCAGAGTTTGAGTGAGAGAGTGAATGAACAGATACATTTGTTCATTTAAAAGGGGTCAATAAGAATATAATATAGATTTATTCAGCAAGGATGCACTAAATTGATCAAAAGTGGCAGTAAAGACATTCATAAATTTCAAATAAATGCTGTTCATTTTAACTTTTTTTTGTTAAAGAATCCTAATAGTAAAAAAAAAATCACAGATATTAGGATCATGTGACACTGAAGACTGGAATAATGATGCTGAAAATTCAGCTTTGATCACAGGAATAAATTACATTTCGAAATAAATTTAAATAGAAAACAATTATTTTAAATTGTAATACTTTTTTCACAATATTGCTGTGTTTCTGATCAAAATAAATGCAGCCTTGGTGAGCAGAAGAGAAATATTCCAGACTGCAAACGTCTGAATGTTTCTATTTCCTGAGGAAAAATATTTACTGAGGAAAAAGAGTGAATAACCAGGAAGAAAGTGTTGTTGAAAAGGTTTATTTGTATGTTGTATGTCTCTGTATGCGGTAAGCACACAAGTTTTTGAATAAACGCTCTCTCTCTCTCTCTCTAAATATTTCTGGGCAGTAATAAAGCTCCCATTGTTTGAGACAAGAGGAAGCAGGAACTGTATCCTCAATGACCTGAATGTGACGTGTGTGTGTGTGTGTGTGTGTGTGTGTGTGTGAGTGTGTGTGTGGTTCAGGTATACCCTACATTATGGGGAATGAGGATTGGCAATACCAAAAATCTTTGACATTGTAGGGACATTTTTTGGTCCTCATGAAGAAAACAGCTTATGAATCATAGAAAACTATGTTTTTTGAAAATGTAAAAATGCAGAAAGCACAGGTTTATGGGTATGTTTAGGGTTAAGGGATAGAATATAAGTTTGCACAGTATAAAAATCATTATGTCTATGGAATGTCCTCGTAAAACATGGACACCCATGTGTGTGTGTGTGTGGTTCAGGTATACCCTACATTATGGGGAATGAGGATTGGCAATACCACAAGGATGGCAATACCAAAAATCTTTGACATTGTGGGGACAGTTTTTGTCCTCATAAAACATGGAAACCCATGTGTGTGTGTGTGTGTGTGTGTGTGTGTGTGGTTCAGGTATACCCTACATTATGGGGAATGAGGATTGGCAATACCACAAGGATGGCAATACCAAAAATCTTTGACATTGTGGGGACATTTTTTGTCCTCATAAAACATGGAAACCCATGTGTGTGTGTGTGTGTGTGTGTGTGTGTGTGTGTGGTTCAGGTATACCCTACATTATGGGGAATGAGGATTGGCAATACCACAAGGATGGCAATACCAAAAATCTTTGACATTGTGGGGACATTTTTTGTCCTCTTAAAACATGGAAACCCATGTGTGTGTGTGTGTGGTTCGGGTATACCCTACATTATGGGGAATGAGGATTGGCAATACCACAAGGATGGCAATACCAAAAATCTTTGACATTGTGGGGACATTTTTTGTCCTCATAAAACATGGAAACCCGTGTGTGTGTGTATGTGTGTGTGTGCTAACAGCACCCCATAATGCACTTCCTCCAGATTCTTTGATGCCCCATCACACACAGTCTGTGTAAGTGGCCTGGTTTTGTAGATGTGTTTGAGTATGTTGCTTTAATAGGCCGGTCACGCTTGCTTACAGCTGTTTGAGGAGATCTTTAATGTGGGTTCTGCCTCATAGCCCTGATGGCTGACATGCCTTAATGACACTCTCTCTTCAATGAAATATCCACTGAAAGCAGAGAAACAAGTCAAAACATTACAACCTTTTCTTTCCCTCTGTTTTTAGAACAATGTGGTAAGTTACTAACTTAACTATTTAACAACACAGTTAAGTTTAATGCTGCGCAATTATCCCAACAAGTAATGGTGCTTTTACTGTTTTTGTTACATTGTGTTGCTCATTCAACTTTACAACCAAGCAATCTGAAAAAATAAACATGTCATCCCTTAAAACATCCTTAAATGTAGTTATCTAATGTCCGTTAGTGACATGTAGTGACGTTGACTTTCAGTTAGGAGTTCAGCTGGTCAAGTTTAGCTCCAACAGGCATCCAAGAGTGATTGTAAAAGAAGTAAATGAATACAGGAGGATGAGAAAAGACAGTTCCCTGGCACTCGCACATCTTTATGTCTTCTTCAGCCAACTCTCTCACTCTTTCTAGTTATGGTTATATTATTACAGTGCGAGTAGACAAATGAAAACATTTGTCTGCCAATAGCAAGACCACAGAAGTCTCTCATCACGTCCAAATCTCACACTCCTTCATTTCCTTTCATGTTTCATCTTTGACAAACACACACTTGCAATGCAGCAAACGGACATCTCATGATTCCCCCACACACTAGTTTCTTAGACTGCAACTTTATAACTCGCTTAAACATATCAGCCACACTACTGCATACTAAAACTATCGTTAAAACACATTCATAAACTGAAATAAAGCTAAATATAATCTCAACTCAATACTAAAATATTGGTTAAACCCCTACAATTAACGTAAAATTAAAATAAATGATCATCATTATATGACAGAAGGTCAGATCCCACCTGCAGATGGCGATATAGCATGTGACGCATGTTAATTCATTTAGGCCTGGTTTCACAGAAAGGGATTTGATTTAGCCAGAATTAGGCTTTAGTTCAATTATGACATTTCAGTAGCTTTTATAAATGTGCCTTAGAAAAAAACATTACTGTTGTGCATCTTGAGGCAAAACTAAGGCAATGACATATTTTAAAATATATATGAGGAAGTTGCTTTCAGTTAAAGCATTTTAGTCTGGGACTAGCTCAAGCCTTGTCTGTGAAACCGGACAATATTGTGTGTACGCGAATGTTTCGGTACATTAATTCATATATTGCATTAAAGATTTAAATGTTTCAATACAAAAACAGATCAAACCAAGAGTCCAAACAAAATTGTGCAAATATTTGGCGAAATGTGGCCATGAAATAACACTCACACTAACAATCCACTTCTGAAACAAAACTAAATGTTATTTTACCAAGAACGCACCGTATGCAAGTATGCATAAGTTTGAATAACTTGTGAACTTAGCGAACTAGCCATTAAAGGGTTAGTTCACACTCAATAACTCACAATTCTGCCATTAATTACCTTCATTTCATTTCAAACCAGTAAGACCTTCGTTCATCTTTCATCATTTTTTGATGAAATCGACTCTACATAGACAGCAACATAATTACCACTTTCAAGGCCCAGAAAGGTAGTAAAGACATTGTTAAAAATAGACCATGTGACTACAGTGGTTCAACCTTAATGTTATGAAGTGACGGGAATACTTTTAGTGCAAAAAAACAAACAAACAAACAAAAAAAAATAACGACTTTATTACAACAATTTCTTCAGCCTCTAAGGCAGTTGACGCAGTGAATGCAGTCCAGCGCTTCCGTTTTCCACGTCAGAATGCCGACTCATTGCATTATTTGCAGAAATTGCTGAATAAAGTTGCTATTTTTGTTTATTTTGCGCCCAAATTGGATTCTCATCTCTTATAGATTGCTCATCGCATAATATTATGGTTGAACCACTGTAGTCATATGGACTATTTTAACAATATCTTTACTACATTTTTGGGCCTTGAAAGTGGTAATTACATTGAGTCAGAAAGCTCTCAGATTTCATCAAAGATATCTTAATACCTGTTCTGAAGATGAACGAAAGTCTTACATGTTCGGAACGACATGAGGGTGAGTAAATAATGACAGAATTCTCAGTTTTGGGTGAACTAACCCTTTTAAAGATGTTGTTATAGCATCACTTGTGGCACCTTTAAGAACGAAACACAACAACACAGTTGCAATAAATGCAGTCTGAGATTTCAGAACATCTGCAATCAAGTTTGAGTGGCTTGAATGTGTGTTCACACTCTTGTGTAGAATATGTTTTGGCCTTACACCTGTAAAACCCCTAAATCTTTTTGTTTTTCACTTGCCACAACCAAATTCTTGACTAACGCAAACAGACACACGCAACGGACTGATCTCGCTGATCTCTCACGGATCACTAAGCATCTTTACCGATGGTACATTACATCGCTCAACACTTTTGCACCCAAACCAGTGATTTTTGAGGATTTTAAGATGTTTTGGGCCTGTCTAAATAGACTGTTGATCTGGATCTGCAGGGTTCTGGTTCTGAAATAGTTGTGAGATTGAGTATGCGTGCTTTAGGTCAAAAGGTTAGAGGGTGTTTAGTCTCTTAATGGGGGATTTAGTTGCATAACAACCCAAATCTCAATCAATCAGAGCTCAACCTAAATAACATCCTCCTAACACAGTTAGGTAAGACGGAATCGTAGCACACACACACGCACGCTTTACGTGATTGTGGTGGAGTCTTTCATTTGGGAGGATTGAGAGGATATACAGAAAAAATAACACTGGGCATGTTGGCACTTTTAAAACACACACGCAGCTTAAATCTACTGCCAAACCACTGGCACTAAGCTGAGACACACTGTACAATTATGGGAGTGTGTGTGTGTGTCTAATGTCTTGTCTAGTGGAGGCCCTTGAGAAATCTGTTTTTAATCTGAGCCGCAACATATTACAAACACACACAAAAAAAAGAGAGAGAATAGAGAGACTAGATAGAGATACGGATGTTTTACATCAAGCCAAAATACACATGAATCCCTGAAGAAATTAAACAAATAAATATTCTTAGCGAAGATTAATGTGAGCAGAGACAGAACAGAACTTTGAGACAGGGGTGTGTGTGAGAAAGAAAGAAAGAGAAAGAGGATATTTTGAAATATTAATAATAACCCTACGTATTAAACTTTGGAACATTCTTCACCCTTTTGGGCTGCGGACATGAATTATGCCTCAAACAATTTTCAAACTGGGCTCCAGGGAGACCAAGTGGGCCACAAGACAGTGTTAAGGGGTCAGTAAAAACAGTTTAGAGAAAATGAGGAAATAAATACATACATAAATTTGCATCACTACATTCATTCTGCTTTCTAAAGACTGGTTGGACTGGCTGGTTTTTAATGTAAAAATTAAAAAAAATACAAATAAATAAAATTTATTATATATTCTATTTGGTGTAAAAACTTAAAATAAATATGTAAAAAAATAAATAAATGAAAAATAATTAATTAATTAAAAATAAATTAATAGTTTTTTTAAAGCAAAAAATATATGAATTGTTAATAAAAAAATAAAACAAAGAAATTAATTAAAATAAGTAAATAAATAAATAATTAAAATAAATTGAATTTAAATGAATGAAATTATTACATATTCTACCATTTAAAGACTGCTTGAAAATCCAATTTAACTCTATTTACAGCAGTAGTTTCAGGTCTATAACTCTGTTACTCCAGGTAGGGAAAAACATTAAAGAAAATAATTTTATAATAATATAATATTTTACACATTAAATCTTTTCCGCAGAATAAATGGCTCTTTATAGTTGAAAATACCATTGAATCATCATATTTAGAGGTCTGTGATATCAAAAAGTTTGAAAACTTCTGTTCTAAGCAATCAAACTTACACTATTCACCTGACAGATAAAAAACTTGTAGATTTTCTCCTTAGCAACATCCTAGAAACACTCTAGAAACTATTCAGAACATGCTAGATTACCGCATAGCAACACTTCATTATCGTTTTACAAGGCAAGAAAATGTATAAATCTACTAGTCAAAGCTTGTAAAAGTTTGACATGTAGTAATTATCCTATTGTGAATGCGCGCGCACACACACACACACACACGCACAGCTGCCATGCCTAACAGCTATTTTAACCTTTGACCTGCTTGTTATTGTTAACACGTCTGCATGACCCTCACACGTGCTGTTGTATTAACCTCTGACCCCACGACATGCTTCAGTAGCCCCCAAGGAAACACTCCTCAAACAAGAGCAGGGATTACTTTCACACTAACACAGCACCGTATTACATAATCCACAGACTGGGGTCGGGAATACAGAAGCAAAAACGCTTCTACTTTGAGCGTTACACTTTCAGTGAGGAAACCAAAAACACTTAGGCACTGGGACTGCAGTGTGGAGGAATATCAAAATGCATCCTAATGAATTGTGGCCTGGAGTCTGTTGAAAGGGGGCAACAATGGGAAAGAAGTGCAGAAATCCAACACTGTTTAAGCAAAATCTGGAAATCGAGCAGAAAGTGGACAGCTGTGTGACGTCAGCCATATTTGCATCTTGTTTATTAATTTCCTTCTGAAGCTCAAAAAGAGTTCAATCACAATGTCTGGGATAATTCAATTACGTTAAAATACATGAAGAATTAATTCTTCTCAGAAGAGCCTCATCTTAGGAGCTCTGATAGTCTGTGAAGTAAAAAGAGATTAACACTTTTGTTTGTGCAATTAATGGATCCGAAATATTTAATTACACACAGCTCTGTATAATTATATCACTCTCTAGAGGGCAAGTCTTTCCCCTCAGAACATTAGAGGTAATTATCATGTGATTTATGTAAACTGTTTATGTAAACTAAGCATCCAACGTGTGCGTACCAAACTCAAAATGGTTGTTCTGTGAAATGAACATGTTAACATGGAATTAATTAGTTACTTTTAACTTTTAAACTTCAGTGTTTGAAGTAAAATCATTCATTTAATTTGACAGGTCCTGTTTAAGAGTGAATGATGGAGAAATAACATTTAACAAACGCATATTACATAAACTACCGTTCAAAAGTTTTGGGTCGATAAGATTTTCTCTTCTGCTCTCCAAGGCTGCATTTATTTGATCAAAATAACAGTAAAAACATTAATATTGTGAAATATTATTACAACTTAAAATAGTTGTTTATTATTATAATATATTCCTGTGATCAAAGCTGAATTTACTACAATCTTCAGTGTCACATGATCCTTCAGAAATCATTCTAATATGATGATTTGATGCTCAAGAAACATTTCTGATTATCATCAACAGTTGTGCTGCTTAATATTTTAGAGGAAACTGTGATATTTCAGGATTATTTCATAAATAGAAAGTTCAAAAGAACAGCATTTATTTAAAATATTTTTAGTTACATCTTTATTGTCACTTTTGATTAATTTAATGCATCCTTGCAGTAAAAAAAAGTAATTTCTTTAAATATATATATATATATATATATATATATATATAGGGATGTTAGGGATGTTACACTGATATATATACATATATATATATATATATATATATATATACTGACCCCAGTGTAACATCCCTAGTGTTTATCAAATCTAAAATATGCATGAAAGAGTTAAACTGCAAGACAGTGAAAGGGAAAAGTGATCGAGGCTCCACAGTGATGCAGACCCTCCCGCTAATTTGCATATGATGTCACTGCTGCGAGGGACTGCAGACGAGGACGAGTGCAGTGAGAAATTGGCTGCGATGAAAACAAACGACACAAACGTGTGATTGGTGGACAGCACAGTCCAGAGAAAGACATCTTGTGTTGGGAAGGATGACACTGCCAGTCATTAGTGATACTGAGACAGACACACACACACATTTGTCCGGATTAAAGCCGGCAGACCATCACACTCACACTCGGGCCTGTTGTCCTTGTCCTGTTGTTTATTTACAGCATAGCTCTTTTCCAGAATTTCAGTATTGAGCTGCCTACATAGACATTATTTTAAGGCACTACTCCAGACGCAAAGCCTGTCCCAAAAGGTTGGTGGTATAATTACATATTAGACCAATAAAATATTCATCAACTGACATTTAAAGTTAATATTTCAATAATTTGACAATGCAAAGTTCTCTGATGTTGGTTAATGGTCACATGACATGCAGGTAAATAAATCAAATTTGCTCTATTTTTAGAAAGTATTTTATTTATTTTAATTGTACATTTTTATTATTTAACTGATGATCAACTTTTCATCAACTAACAAAACCAAATTTATGGAAAAGCTGATCTAAAATGACAATTTTGCCTCATAAGATATAAAAAAAACAGTTATTTTAAGTAGAGTTTGTCATGTGCTTCAGAGAGAGGCTTTATTTATTTGTCTCCTGCATGAGGTTTCTTTCTTTCTTTCACTGTACATTATAACTTTCCCTCCTTCCAGTCATTTTTTCCAAGCTCTTAGTCCAAACTGAAAAAAATGAAAGCGGTGTGTTATATAGAAATAAACCGGCTGTAGGTTTTACTCTGCTATATTTCCTCTCAAATGTCTACCCCTCCGATGATTTCATTGGACCCTGCAAAGCCTCTGAGCATGTGAGCAGGTATAAATTACTCTCATCTGGGAAGGCCGAAGCACAATCACCATCTTCTGCAGCAATACCACACTCACACGCTCACATAAACACATATACGAACTGTAAGAATCAATCTTAGCCCAAACAAGGAGCCCCTGTGGTGCCAGCGGTCCCCTGCTGGTTAAGAAGCGCCTACAGCGAGTACACCCACAAACACACACACATATGCGCACACACAGGTACGGAAACATGAAGACAGTGAGCGAAAGAGTGGGAAAGCACACGGAAAGAATCGTTTTCTCAGATGTGGAGCTATCTGACGCTCATGTATGGAAAATCTTAATCATACTGAACTTACGTCACCGCCGCACATTCGAATACACACATGCTATACTTACACATGCGTACCATCGGTTATATGCTTGAAGAAGAGAGAGCCAGTATAAGAAAAATAAACTGTGCTTACATTACAAACTATATATACACACCAGGGCTGAAACCACCATAGGTGCTGAGGGGAACATGTCCCCCCCCTAATAATTAGAAATGCATTTTCTAATGCATTTAGAAATGTTTGATATTCTTGACACCGCTCAGCTGCACTCCATTAGGTACGCACTACTCTGTTTGTTGTTAGGATGACAAATAGTTTAAACAGTTCGATCACCTCAGAGCTCAAAATGATGGTCAATCGGATGAAAAAAGATGGGGCTTACTGTGTACAGAAGACGAGAGTGAATGCAAAGAAAACTTTAGTTTTCACAGTGCACGGTAAAATGTAAATAGCTAAACATTTAATATTTAATAACTGTTTTACAATAAAACCAACAGTAATACACAGTGATGAAAACTACTTCACTTTTTATTGCAATTTCGCTATTTGGAATTGAAAATATGCTATAATTTGCATGACCCATGTCATTCACAACAGAAGGTGACGAGACAAGAAACATTTAGCATTTTTGAAATATTAGACATACATATAAGAGTGCTTATTTTTAAATAAAATATTATTAGCTAAGAGTTTAAATGGATTACTTCACATTCACACTGAACTTTTTACAGTTCTTATTTCTTTTTTTTCTCCCTTAAATGCCTTAAAACACGTGCATTATTCAATTTCTTTATATAAAAATACATTTAAGTACTGATAAATATTAATTAACAACATATACTTAGAGTTAGGGTTAGTTGCATGTAATTATGCATAACATACTATAGTAAGCACATGTAAAATGTTTAACTAAAATAAATTGTTACCGTGTTACAATGTTTAACTGTGGCACTGGTGTATTATGTACATATATACAGTGCTCATAGATACAGACTAAATATATCAAATAAATCATATAGCATAATAAAATCATTTAGTACTAAAACACCAAAGTTTCGGTCTCTCTTTAATCCTTCATACCTTTCCTACCTGTCCAGAGACGTTCTGCTTCACAGCTCACTCTGTGAATACTAAATCGATTGCAAATGTGCCTTCTGACTTGTATTCCTCCTTGGCTATAACATTAAGGGCGCATGGAACATTTTCTTGGCAGGAGACGCCACTTTTTTACCGTTTCCTTCATCTCTCCTTATTTTTTAAAGGCGCTCTCTGCTGGTTTTTATACCACAAAATTTTGTGCTTGTGCCATTGGGAAGAAGAAAAAATACAGAGTCTCCGGAGCGCTTGGAGAACATTAAACAAATATGTGTGTGTGTGTGTGTGTGTGCACGCCATCTGATTTACCTGCAAAGTAAACAAACAGCAGAGGGAGAAATATTGTAAATGAAGAGCAGTCCTGGGTTCTCGCAATGTGAGCATGTGGCTGACACACGGTTTGATCCAGTATGTGCGTATGATACACTGTGTCTAATGTATAACGTATACAGAGCTCTCAGACTGGACATAATGCACATACTAAAGCACTTTTCATAACACAAATGACTGAGTCAAGAGAGGGGGAGTGAAGAGAGAGAGTACAGTGTGTGTGTAGTTGATGTGCTTGTGTTGGCAGTGTTTCAGCATTCCACATTCCAGTGTGATATTCTGCACTGTGACCTTAGAAAACCCACCACACACACATTCACAGCGCTTTCCTTTGACACTAGAGCTCGTCACGTTCTCTACCCCTCTTAATTCGCTCATCAGATCTTGAACCGTTGCCTTCAACCTTCCAATTCTTTCTTTCTCTGTCTGACTTCCTTCCATGTCAAGCCATGACTTGTAAATATTCAGAGGGATGGTGTGTGTGTGTGTGTGTATGAGTGTGTTCTGCTCTCAAAATTCCTCACTCAGTTCTGTGTGTGATCAAACACTGGATTAAAGTCCGTCACCTCGGCAGGGCTCTACTAGTTACTAAAGAATATTGAGGTTCTCATGTGCTTGAGTCCTGCAGACAAGAAAAACTATGTGAAAAACTCACACACACACTGAGCTTGTTCTGGTGACAGCTGCAGTTACACACAGCGAATGCTCGCACTCACCCCATCTGAGAATTCTACAATCAACCTGACCTCTAGAACTCAGAACCATGTTCTAAAGTGTTCTAGAACCTGTGGAGTAATGTAGAACTCCCAGAACCATGTTCTGTAATGTTCTAGGACCCTCAGCGTAATGTGCTAGGCATCCTAGAGTAATGTTCTAGAACCCTCAAAATAATGTTCTAGAACCCTCAGAGTGATGTGCTAGGTATCCCAGAGTAATGTTCTAGAACCCTCAAAATAATGTTCTAGAACCCTCAGAGTAATGTGCTAGGTATCCTAGAGTGATGCTCTAGAACCCTCAAAATAATGATCTAGAACCCTCAGAGCATTGTTATGTGCTACTGTATAGCATTCAATGTTATAGAACATTCAAAGCAACATGCTACAGCTCTCATAATAATGTTTACTTTTAAACCCTCACTGCTAGAACTCTCAGAGTAATGTTCTAGAACTCACAATGCTATTATACTGCACTCAGTGTTCTAGAACCCTCAAAATAACATTCTAGAGCCACCAGAATAATGTGCTATACCTTTTGATGTTCTAGAACACACAAAGTGACATGTTATAGCTTTCATAATAATGTTATAGAACCATCACTGCTAGAACTCTCAGAGTAATGTTCTGGACCTTTAGCGCAATGTTACATGCTATTGTACAGCATTTAATGTTCTAGAACCCTCAGAGTAATGATCTAGAAACCTCAGAGTAATGTGCTAGGTATCCAAGAGTAATGTTCTAGAACCCTCAAAATAATGTTCTAGAACCCTCAGAGTAATTTGCTAGAACTCTCAATGCTATTGTACTGCACTCAGTGTTCTAGAACCCTCAGTTTAATGTTCTAGAACCCTCAGAGTAATGTAATAGGTTTCCTAGAGTAATGTTCTAGAAACCTCAAAATAATGATTATAACCCTCAGAGTAATGTGCTAGGTATCCTAGAGTAATGTGCTAGAACCCTCAAAATAATGTTCTAGAACCCTCAGTTTAAAGTTCTAGAACCCTCAACATAACATTCTAGAGCCCTCAGAATAATGTGCTATACCTTTCGATGTTCTAGAACTCACAAAGTGACATGTTATAGCTTTCATAATAATGTTATAGAACCATCACCGCTAGAACTCTCAAAGTAATCTTCTGGACCTTTAGCGCAATGTTACATGCTGTTGTACAGCACTTAATGTTCTAGAACCCTCAGTTTAATGTTCTAGAATCCTAAAAAAAGAACACCCTCAGAGTAATGTGCTACAGCTCTGTGTTGTAGAACCCTCACTGCTAGAACACTTATGATAGTATTCTAGAACTATCAAAAGTAACATGCTAGCACGTGATAATATTCTCCACTCAACACAGCATAATGCCGTAAAACACTTGCGGTATTTTACAACTCCTGGTGTTTCAAAATAAAACTCTTTTACTAAAACTTGCACTTTTTTTCAATAATCCAATCCAGTATATTAAGACATCTATTAAAAGTATTTTGCATACTTTATTTGTTTTGTTTCATGCTCACAAGATCACACCCTCCTCATAAACTATGCCAACCTTAAATGACCCAAGTCTACTTACACAGAACACCTCTGGGCACTGCAAACACATCAAACCCTGCACACACACCTGTGTGACAGAGTACGTCAAACGGCTGAGTATGTGTCAAAGAGAGGAAAAACTCTAGAGAGAAAGACAGAGAGAGGTTAAGAGGGCTGAAGATAAAAAGGCAGTTAATCCTAATCAGTACAGACACAAATGAACTCAGACACAAACATACACACACAAGAAGTCAAAAACACAGACACACACACAGCATGTAAGAGCATGATCCAGATATCACTCTTATATTTGTCTGAATGTGTCTAAACACTTTCTTTAATCAAGGAAACCAGTCCAAGAACAAAGGTGAACACACACACACACACACACGTTTATTTAGCTGTCTAAAAGGCTTTATTTGTCTTTTTTCTTGTATAACTTGTACAGACTAACCCTAACCCTTCTGCAAAAATAATAAATAAACACAAAACTGCATTTTATACACATACAAACACAAACTGAAAGCTGAAAATATAAAAAAAAATTTATAAAACTTTTTTTAAGCAATCACAGGAATAAACTACAATACATTCAAATAGAAAACAATTAGAAAATGTAAAAACAAAAAAACTGAAATAATTTTTGTTACCGTTTTTACTGTTAAGATATTTTATTTTCATTTTAGTCCACAGTGAAATATATAAAGGGTATACGTAGTATAATAAAATGTGCAACATTTATCTTCTGTTCTTTCTAAACACACATGCAGGAGAGGCCTGCAACACGCCAGCATAAAGAGCCAGCTAGAACGTTTGTGTGCATTCGGCAAATAAGACTAACACATGCTCCCTGCCAGATGTGAAATATTCTGTGTGTGCGTGTGTGGCTTGCTTAAACATTGCTCAGCATCATTTAAAGCCAAACGCTTATACTGTAATGCTAAAATTTCCTGACCAGATCCCCCGCAGGCACACACTGTTACAGGCAAGGTTTTGCCTACACTAAACATCTCCATAAGGATAGTAAAACCTGAAATGTTTATGCTAAATATCACTGTAATTTCCCTCGCTTACTGTTCATACACTCAACTGTGCAACTGTACAATTTAACAAATCGTTTCAGAGGTTTCTGGTCAGCGTGAATGTTTGGCTTTCGACGGATGGAGCAGATATTCAAATTTGTTTGCCGTTACAGAAAACCAAATAAAATCCTTGAACTGTGCCATGCAAAACCACTATCTTTGTTTGCACAATGCGTCAGTGCAAGCGTCCCATTGCCAGCGAGACTGGTAGCAAAAAGGAGAAAGATTGCAAAAGTGAAATAAATAAATGTTCATGAGCTCTGATCGAATCCAGAGAGCTGGTGTGAATAGCGTAAGGTGGTATTAGTTTGGCTCTGAGACCGAACGTGGCCTACAGATGGATATTTCCTTCGTAGCTGCAGGGTTTTTAATGTGACAGATAGATTGCAAATCATATGCATGCAGCTGAATATTCATGCGAGACGAATGGTGCGGTTCAAAATAGAGAACTGTACAGTCGTTTATTATGGACGTCTCTTTTTCTTTCTCACGTGTAGGAGGCAGCTCTGGGCAACTAGCCATGCTACATAAATATGCGTGACGCTCAAATCCTTCCTCTCTATATTTGTAAACGTATATTTTTCTTTCCCTCTCCTTCTTACTGGTGTGGTACTTAAGATATTACCCTTAAAAACCATCTGAGAGAAATGATGTCTATCCCAACATTCGGCCACTCGTTCCATGAGAACTGCCGTTGGCCTTATAGAACCCTGAATGGAGCGCAGACAAGGTATGTTGGGTTATTTGGTTGCCATGACACCAGCCTAAATCGGAGCCAATCCCATCTCTGCCAATAGACTGTGGAGGCGGAGCATGTGTTTGTGTGGGACTGCTGTCACCACAGATTTTTTTTTTGTTAGAAAACTCTGTTACAGACTGAATAGTGAAAATCTGTGAAAATGGTGAAAATCAGTACGATTTTTTTCTTTCGATAAACTTTTTCAGTCAGCAAGGCTGCTTGAAATCGCTCAAATGTGACAATAAAACAAAAAAAAAAGCAAAGGTTTAGTACTTTTTAGGGGTTAAGGTCGTGTTGGAAAATTTATATGATAAAGATATGAACAATTGCTATTTGTCAAAAAATGTAATCATTTTGTGACACATTGTGCATGTTAATAGTTGATGCAATTTTTAACTAAAACAAATGTCTTTTCCTTTCCAGGAAAATAAACCCAAAACATTGTTAATTAGCCTGCACTACATTGTCCAATCAAATGCTCTCTAAAATTAGAATGTCCCTCCCTTGACAACCAATCAGCAAATGTCAAAATCACATTTAAAAGCTGTGACGTAACTAGGGTTGTGAAAGTACCAGTACTTCGGCACCAAGTCGGTACTGAGATTTTAAAAAATGTGACGGCATTTAATTCAGAAACAAAAAGGCATTTTCCTGCTGAGAGACTTCAGCGTAAACACCCACTTCTGTGATTGGCTAACAAGTAATATTCTCTCGAAAACTTTCAGCACTTTTTTACTATTACAGCTCTCAAGGTTAACTAACCATGAAAAGTGTTGACTATAGCATTACATTTAGATCTATGGCGTTACATTTAGATTGTGGCATGAAAGGTTGCAGTGATGAACATTGTAGCCAATCACAGACATGTTGTTGAGCTCATGAAAGCAGCGATCTCGTCATTGCAACTCAATTTCTGCACGCTGACGAATGCTATCATCTTAACATTAATCTTTAATTAAAAGAAGAGTAAAAGAAGTTGGGAGTTTTGGCTGTTTGATTGACAGCTCCAGTGATTGTAAAGGGAGCGTTCTTTCGCTTTCTATATATAATTCGATCACCGTTTAAATAACAGATTATTTTCATCCTACTAAGAGAAACGATGTGAAGTTGACCGTTTAGTCGCTGGTTTGATTTACTGACACAGACAAAGAACATCTGAGATTAGGCATTAGAAATAACACAATTACTTACATGTTGTTGCATTACTGTCGAGTCCATATCATAAGAGTCTGTTTGCAAAGCCTACGTCGAAATGAGATTGATTTATGAAAGAATCCACAGTGAAATGTACTGAATACAAATAAACAATGCTCAACTGAGACAATCACACTGTTGAAAATAACCACATTCCTAGCATAGGTTCCTTTGAAAGTTAATGTTTTTTTTATCCTTCATCGCTAATCTCTCCTCCTCATTTCACTAACACACCAGTGGGCGGGGCTAACGTTGCAGTGAGGAAGTAGGCGTTGATTTCTTCTGCGGAGGCGGCGTTTCACCGATAGGCAGATTCCAGGACGAGTTGTTTACTGGGCCAGGTGTCAATAAAAGCTTTTATTGGACTAACAAGGAAGTTTTCGGTTCTGAAACTTACAGGATATTCTTAAAGTACGAAGACCTCTTATGAATCAAAAGCTCAAGGAAAAGTTGATTTAAACACCTCTGATTGGCCATTGTGTTCACACGCTCAACAGATACGTCTGTGATTGGCTACAATGATCAAAGCTTCAAAAACATGTTGTAAATAGACATTTTTGAAGCTCTTCATCGAGGGCTTAAAATGCTAGGGGGAAATGCTGGTTTTAAATTTCAGTACCGACTTGGTACTGAAGTACTGGTGCTTTGACAACCCTGGACGTAACTAAAGCCTTTTTCAACAAAGAAGACAGCTATTTTATGGAGTTTTTAACAAATAAAAGTAGCAAAAGGAGGAAACCAAAATCAGAAATCTGAACACCACAGAGACCAACAGGTGCCAAAGTCCCAAACACACTCGGACGCACTCGCACACACGCTCTCAAATGTATGCCGAAACATGTACGTATGCAAATACACACCGATTCTTCTATGTGAACTCATAATCAAACACACACACAGCTCAACACACCCAAGAGCACAAACAAAAACGCTTCTGTACGTCGATGCATATGTATAAGGCCCGGAGTGATCTAATGCAAACACACACAGACACACAAACACTTTATATTTGCCTATTAACATACTAATCATGCGCTATCCCACCATCACTTCATCCGGTGGCATACAGGGGCCCTCTGTCTCGGCACACAAAAACACACACACTTTATTTCTCGCACTCTCTCTTTCTCTCGTTTATCCTGTTATCTCTGTAAACAAACGACAGACTCTCCTCTGCTCCGACAGAACGGGGGGGGGGTTTGCCTTTCATTGTTTTAAGAGCGGGAAGATGCTCCCGTCTGATGAATGGGGCTTTCTGGAGCTGAGAGCCATGAAGCTTTACACACTCTCATTTACAGGCCTATTTTTCACACTCTTATTATGAAACGCACACACACACACACACACACACACACGGACACAAACAGCTTTTCTTTCCCTTGTTATCCCATCCCCCTGTTCCTTGCCGTTTTCTCTCCGGTTTCATCCCTTGTTCTCTGCGTTCTTTCCCGCTCACCGAGACGGGCGGCCTAGATCTGTGTCCAAACTGCTTTCCAGGCCTATTCCCTTACACACAAACGCATGCCAGAATTGATTCGCTGTGTTTCTGTTGTGCTTGTCAAACGTTTTCCCTTACTAGGAGCTCCAAAAAAACACAACACCTTCTCTCTTTCACATGCGGTAAGTAACACCGGCAAGAATTTATTTATGACGGGTCGGCCTTTCACGGAGGGAGACGAGCCGCTTGGTTTTGTGTCCTTCGTGCATCTGCTGGAAGAGGAAAAGTTTGGAATTGCGAAGCCCATGAGAGACCGACAGAAACTGACCTTTGAGAAACGGCTCAGATTATTCTGAAAGACCTGTGGTGTTTTTTTTTACAGCGCCACAGCAAAAGAAATGAACAAACATACAGCATGACCGGTGACATTCGATTTACAACAGCCGGTTTTATTGAAAGGTGCACTCAGTAATTTTTTTCCACAAGTTTTACACAAAAAAAACAGTACTAAATGTTAATTTGCATGAGATTAAGACTTCAGTCATATCAGTAGCCAAATAAATGCATTTTATTTAACATTTAGCATCTTGCATCATGGGGGCTGACATTTTGAGGTCATGTGACTGAATAGTTTACTTGTTTTATCTCAGTAACCATCCCCTTATTAGACACTGTGATTAGCTATTTCAAAAATATGATTCAATGGGATCAGACAAAAACATGGAATCAGCTGAAAGCTTTTGAATGAAGCTGCATCAACAACATTGCAACATTACACAAAATTACTAGGAGCACCTTTAAAGAATGTTTGGAAAAGACTCACAAACCCATGTGGTTAACAGTTTTATTATTATAGTGAATCGAATCAAATGAATGAATTAATTGACTCACTCATTTGACTGAACTGCAAGTCACTTTTAGTCTTGAACGTGTTACAATGTTTTTTGTTTAGTAAATTAATTATTCAATAATTAAAATTCTTTTTTGAAAGAGCGGCTTCTTCAAAAGCACTCAAAGAATCTCTAAAAGAATCGTTTAGGACCCACATTTTGATTCCAATTAACGAGACAGTCGAAAACTGTCGGTGCTCGGTAAAAAGACACTGTATTCGGTGTCATACAAAGTCGATAGAAAAAAAGCAAGCAAACAAGTGCCACCTCCCCGCACACGTCCGTGCAAATATCCAAAACAAAAATCTAATTGTATAAAAAAATAATTGACGTAACTGTTGAGCTGAAAATCGGAGGACATATCGAGACGACGGGGGCGACGCTGGGGTTGAGCCCCCCGAGAGAGCCGCAGAGAATGGGTGAAAAGAGAGGGAGAGGGAGAGGAAGAAAGGATCAGAGGGAGAGAGGTTGGCAGCGATGACGTTCTGGCACCTTCTACATAGAGCTCACCGTACAGGGTGCCAAAAAATGGCAGACGAGGCTGCCCCCGTTCCCTCGCCTTTTCTCCGTCTCCCTCTCTCTCGCCCCTCGGCGATCTTGATCATCCCTTTCTCCTCTTTCTAAAGAGGTTTTATCTAATGAGCTCCATGAGAATTCAATCTAACAGCACTAATGCAGAACTTCTACTCCTATAGATTTGAGTTATGGCTCAGCTTTCCACGGCTGTTGCGTTGTGTGTGTGTGTGTGTGTGTGTGTGTGTGTAATGAGTAGGCCTGTGCTGTTACTGAGCTCGGCATTGTGTTCTCTGACTCGTAACCAGAGTCGTTGTGAGTGGGCCACATTACTTTCGCTCTCTCTCTTACTCTCCAGAAACACGCAAACACTTTTTTACTTTCTTTTTAAATCTTGATCATCTTTCAGCATATCTGACATTTTTTAAAATTAATCAAACATTTTCAAATATAGTTTTTTTTTCCTGAGCAAATTATATTAAAAAATGCTGGCTTAAAAACAACCCAAGTTGGGTTGAAAATGGACAAACTCTGCGACTGGGCTGTTTTAACCCAGTTGTTGGGTTAAATGTTTTATTTAACTCAACAATTGTTTAAAAATGACTATATGGCTGGTTTAAAATGAACCTAAAATAGGTTAGAAATTAAAGATCAGACACAGAGGCAACAATAATAATCAAAAGGTGAACATTTATTAATAAGCAATTTCATAAATGTTTATAGTTTAATTATTATTCATAAAACTTATTAATAAATGTTCATTTCTAACATACTTTGGCTTCATTTTAAGCAAGCAATACAGTCATTTTTAAGCAATAGTTGAGTTAAAAAAAACTACCCACCAGAATGGTCAAACATTTAACCCAACCTGGGTTGTTTTTAACCCAGCATTTTTTAGAGCGTACGTTGAACATTTTTAATTTAGAAAATGTAATATAAGTTTAAAAGTAAAACATATTTCTCATAAGGGTTTTCACTTTTTTCATTTATATGCAGCGATATAATGATTCAGTGTGTTAAACGGCATTATTTACCTTCATAATTTTTCATTAAAACATTTTAATGCATGAAGAATGCAAGCTAAATAAATAAATACATAAATAAATTTGATCTGACTGACAGAAATGAACAGAACTTACCAAGATAATACATTTTGGAAGTTGTGGGATAAGGACGGATTGATATTCAGCTGTTAATTATTATACAATCAGCAAAATAATCTCAGATAAATTGCAAATATATTCCTCAGTGCCATTGTAGACAGATTTCATGCTTGACACTAATACAAAAAAACTAAAGAAAGACCAGCAACTGAGAAGAGAAAGCATTTGCCTCTTTTTCTGTTTCTCTCAGTTTCAGTTTTTCACTTTTCTTTCTCTGTCTGTCCGTCTTGTAGAGTTAAAAGCAGGTGCTCATTCAGTAGAGCTGACACTGGTTTGTTTGTTAATGTGTTTCACTTTTACAATCCTTCCTTTGTACTCTTAAAAAGCCCATAAATGTCTCCGGTGAGTAGGGAGCTGAGAAAGAGATCTACGTTTATACTTCACGTCTGTCTTTCTTGAACAAATCCACTGGAATGAATCAAGCATGAATACTTGAAAAAAAAATAAAAATCACAAAAAATAGTCCAGAAATCCCGGAAGCTTAATAGTGCTGCGGTGGCATATTTGAGCAAATAAGCCCAGGTGAGTTAAAGCCGAGTACACTCCTAAATATAGGAGAAATGTAAGCTGTGAGGAGATTCTCTACAAATAAAAATCTCTCTTACAGAGCGACCAGTGCAATCTGAACTATGACCCCAGGAGGAGGATTTTCCTTCCATTTCAACAGTCTATCAGACTTCCAGAAGGAGCCAGGAAGACAGGAAGAGTGACAGAGACAAAGAAAGACAGAGGAGTCACTTGGAAGCAGCAAGAGCGATGAAAGAAAGAGAGACGCGTTATGTACACTGGCTCGAAGTGAATGACGACTGCTGAAATAATCTGTTTAACAGCTATTCCAAACATTTCATTTCCAAACAAAACACTCCCACAATTCCGCATCCAGACAGAGAGAAATCTCTTTCGTTTCAGAAAGCGGTCATGCCTTTAAATCAAAGAAAGATCTTTTTTTCCATAGTTAAACAATTAGAAAAGTAATAATAAGTTACTAAAACAATACATATTGTAGAATAAATAATTTAGCAGAAAAGAATAAATCCACTAGCATGCACAGATTTTCAAAAAAAAAAAATTCTCCTCAATTTAACAGCCGTTTTTATTTCTAAAGAGCTGCAGTTAAACGCATAAAATGGCATAAAGCACATTTTTCACACCTCTTCAATGGTTAAATATCAAATTTCCTGTGTGGAGTGTTAAAGCGGGGAAAATTTTAAATGATGTTCTCGTAATAACGATATATTAGCAGCACTAACAATACAACCCTGGATATAAAATTAATATTCTCCTCACCCAAAAGCCACTTCCCTCTATTTGGACGACTTTCCCCATAATCACCAATCTCAATGGAAACACATTTAAAACACATTTACCTCCAATACTCCTGGATTATTACTTTAGAGTCTTATATAAACTATTCATTTCGCACTTCATTCAAAGACAAAAATAAGCCTAAATTTAGTGAAGTACGGAACATTTTCGAGTCAGATCCCAAAAAGCTGTTAAGCACACGAGGGTAGCGGTTAAAGATTTGGGCCTGAGTTCAAACTCTGACCATTCATTTTTTTTTTTTTAAAGTCTCACTAGCAAGTTAACACAAAAGAGTTTAATAACAAAACATATAACAACAAAGCAACAAATAACAAGTCTAACTCTCCAACAATCTATCACGGCAATAACTGGAAAAAATTTGGCTTAGCTTAGAGAAGTACTGAACAAAAAGAAGTGAACAGTTCTCAGTGTTTTACAATGTTAAGAGAGAGAGTTAAAAAAAGAGACTCAAAAAAGTTATACACACATATATATATATTAATCTGAGTTTTTGTCCTAACCAGCCACGACAGCGACGCAACGATTCTATTATAGAAACGGTTTATATTTTTCTGTGACGTGGCGGCTGATAAAGTCAGGTAATGTTTTTATGTTTTATTTAATGTTAAAAGCATCTAAGGTGAGTTTGAATATCATTGTGTGTGTCTTTTATAGCTGTACTGAAAGCAACAATGGACAATTCACCTCAGATCTTCAAAAGAAATAAAAGGAAACAAGAACGTTCAAACTGTCAACTAACTGTGAACAGACAAGTGTATTACTCAGTATGTAGTTTTAATAATGTTACAATGGTGTAAAATTTGGTTATGTACTTTTCCATTTTGTTGCGAATGCTGCGAGCTTCGTGTGAGAGAGCCCGCCCACTCGCTCTTTTGATTGGCTGTGATTTTTGATTGGCGTTATCGCGTCTCATAGTCGCGTTGCGTCTGGTGTGGACGGACAAATTGTTTGTCGCTGGAACGTTATTGCATCACGTCTGGTTAGGACACAGTGTTCCACTAAACCAACTCCGAATTGTTGGTTTAACTAAAAAAAATAATAATAATAAGTTACCTGGTTGCATTTTGAGTTCATTGAAATTAAAAATTTGAGTTAATACAATGGTTTTTGGTTTAATCATCAGAAACGCACAATATTATGCTATCTGAACCACATTAATTATTGAAGCTGATTTGACAAATTGACAAAAGAAAAAATGCGTTAAATCATGATTATCACAATTATTTAAAAAAAAAAAACAGTTTAGTATGCTTTTTAAGCATTTGGTTTACAAAGAAACAGGAAGTGACCTTGTAAACCATGTTTAAGTCATAATACCCATGTCATTAAACACATTTGTGTCCTCATAAACCACATACACAAGAACACACACACACCTTCTCGCACCAATGGCATTGCAATAGTGCCAACTAGCAATTACTGTAGCGACTCACGAAGCTGTCCTTCTCTTGTTCTCTCTTGCTTTCTTATGGACACAAAAGAAGAATTCTCAGTTTGAGAGTGTGACAATGAAGGCCACATTTAATAATGATAAACAAAGAGTTAGTGCTGTGAATAAACAATCGCAAGGACAAAATAAACACAAAGCAAAATAGGTAAATTAAACAAACAGCTGAGCCGTAGCATTCAAAACAAAGAATGCAGAGATATTATTTGGCACGCACAACAAATACCTGATTTTGACTGTCAGGATATTTTAAATTAGGATAATTGTGGTTTTAGTTTGGAATGCAGAATTAAAATTAAGCACAAAAATAAGACAACAACAAGAAAAATGCCCTGAACCAGACCCGCGCACACATGGAGACTGTGTGCGTCTGGGGTTGAGAAAGGCCCCCTGAGCTCTGGCACCGGACGCCACGGGCCCCGGGATTCTGCACGGCTGCCCTGCAGGGTGCCAGTCTCCGCCGGGGCTATTTGGAGCCCGATAAAAGCGGCAGTGCACACTGGAATTAGCCTGATAAGATAAGACCGCAGTGCAGCAGCAAACATTCTGAACGGGCAGCGCGATGGCCAACCCTGCTGGGCACAGAGCGAACCGGTGCGTGCGCTGACCGAGAAACTGAAAGACAGACAGGGAACCGTTCAGCTCGGCAGTGGAGCTTTAAAATTCATCTGGTAATATCGTGTTAATGGCTGTTTTAATGTATTTAACTGAAGATATTTAAAATTGGGTTCCAAAATTGTGGTTTGTTTGCTGTTCCATAAAATTAAAATGAGCAACAAGAGCAAAAACGAAAGAAGGCAAAAAAAAAAAAAGCAATTTCAGATTTGTAATCACGGTATTATGGAGCTGTTGGCCTGAGTGTGTTTGGCCAATCTTGTGTGCGTCAGAGAGAGTGTTAGCCGTGTCAGAAACCGTGTTTGGCAATGAGCGTATGAGACTGTGCGAGTAACTTATCCATGAATACACACACACACACACTCAAATGATATGGCTCTAAAACCCACTGCCAATGAGAAAACAGGACGGCATTGAAGAATTGAGGCCAGCCGCTTTGTTTTCTCTTGTAAACACAACCAATACGCTCTATCTTTTGAGCACCGTCACAAAACAAAAGAAAACGTAATATTATAAACAATAAAACATCACAAAAATTATGACAATATCTAAAGAGACTCATTAAAGAAGCAACGGCAGCAACGCATTCGATTTATTCTGGACCAGTTGTTCACATTTCAGCAGGGTTCCCAATTCATTTCCATGAGTTTAGTTTCCAGTTAAATGTCTGAAAGGATTTAAATTTACATGCCAGGTACTTATAGTTTTAAAACAACCTTATTAGTGTACAAATGTCTCTAAAAAGCACAACATCGTCTTGAGGTTTGATAGGATTTCTTCCACACAGAGCATAACCGGAGAGATTAGAACTTCAACACATATATTTGCATGATTTTTATAATGAGTTTTTCCATTCCCAGACCGTGAGAACCCTGTTTGAGGTGTAATTTCGCAGAACACAGATGCTCAAATCGAGTGTTTATACGTATGCTGGATGTGATGGTTATGGGTGGGGTGTCACCTTACCCTGTATTCTGACCCCTCTTAAATAAACACGTTCAACTCTCAGCAGCTGTAGGACGGAGAAAGAGAGCGTAACCCACTGACCTGGCATGTGGACGAAGTAGGCCAGGTACAGGTCCAGCTCCTTGACGGACACTCCGATGTGGTGCGGCTGCACGCACAGGCTGTGGTTGGAGCACTGCGGCGACTTGACCAGCCTCTCTCCGTCCGTGCTCTCCAGCGGGCTCCCCTTGAACAGGATCACCATCACCAGGTCCAGGCGCCAGACCTTGTCGGCCTGCCGGAGGCAGTCGATGCGGCGGATCTTGCCCTTCTGGTCGGGGTTGGACAGCACGCAGCACGGCGGCTTCTTCCCCGTGATGGTGAGCACAAAGTCTTCGCGGAACTCCGGCCGGATGTCCTTGCGCAATTTGGCCAGCAGCCGCGACGCCCACTTCTGCTTGATCTCGGGCTTCTCGCCCAGGAGCTCGTCTTTGACGGCGCGCTCCTCATCCTTGGACATGCGCTTCTCGTGCTTTTTGAAGTACTTGCGCTTGCGGGCCTGCAGGTTGAACCAGGTGTAGGAGAAAGCCCGCACGTGCGGGAGGAGAGCCTCGATGAAGGGATGGAATTCATCCTGGAGGGAAGGAGAGAGGGAGGGAGACACGGGAAGCAGGGGAGAGGAGAGGAGGGAAGGGGAGAAGACGTTAGAATTGCGGAGCATGAGCCGAACGAGAGCGCGAAGCTCTGCCAAGGAAGGTACGGGAAACGTATGAGAGCGTGTTTGCGAGGATCACAAACACACACACACACACACACACACACACATATCTGTCATAAGCATCACATAAATACAAATACTGCAAGGCTAATTTAGATTTAACAAGAATTCCTAAGAAAGTATGTAATAAAATATAGAGTAAATTTTTGCTTAAATGTAACCTCGCTTTTTTCCCTCTACATTTCTTTTTTTTTACACCGACATTGTTGGTTTCAAGAGATCCTCAGTTCAAAACAGACAATGATGTTTTTGAGGGACAGACGTAAAGAGTCCGCAACAGCTGCTCACTGTCGCTTGTGCCAAACCGCACAACCAACCCCTGCTACCGCGTGTCCCGATCCAAACTACACCGCCGCACAGACACAGAATCGGCACGCCACAGACAAAACACTCAAGACATGCAGCAAAACAGCAAAATAAAATAGTTACCATTCTGCACTTTCATCATAAACCCTGCCGGAGAGGAAAAACAAGTGAAATGTCTTCTCGGCACTCAACTCGACACTACATGCCCCGATTATTAGTGTACTTTTTTCTTTTGTCGCTGCACAAAATTATCAAGGTAAAGAATTTAAAAGATTTCAAAAAGGTAAAATTTTGTACAAAAAAACGTCCAGTCGATTAAGAAGAAAAAATCTTGGAGGAGCCAAGCAGTGGCATTGCTCTGGAGATAGAGAAACAAGAAATGCAAGAGAGAAATATTTAATATACAAAACAGAGAGGGGGATATGAGTGAAAAAAAAAAGTTAGCAAAAAAAAAATGGGGATTTTGCCAGTCACCAAAAATGAAAATAAAAAAATACAAATTACATATAAACACAAGGCGGCGGACAATGAAACTGCTCGTAATCAAAAAGTATTGTACTCACTGTTAGAGAAAAAACGTACACAAATAAATACACAAATACCGCAACAAAGAGAAAAAATGTTTGGCAAAGCAGTAAGTGGTGTTTGTTCAGATATGCGTGCTCTGCATTCGACTCACAGAGAGCGAGAGATAGACAGAGAATGGGAGATAGACAGAGAGAAAGAGAGAGGGGGGTAGAGAGGAGCGAATGGAGAGCGCAAAAAAAAAAAAAAAAAAAAAAAACGAGAGAACCGAATCAATGTTGGAAGAGCGCGTACGACCGCTGGCAAACCCGATAGAAGCTTCTTTTTTTCCCCTTTTTCCTCTCCAACTCTATCTCTCTCTTCCTCTCCATGCTCTTTTCCTATCCATTGCCTCAGAGTGTGCCAGCGCGAAGCTGAGCCCACCTATTTGGCACCGGGTGCCCGATCGCTCAGCCAATACGCACGCTTGAAGGGCTGAATGGGAGGGAGGCAGGGACGGAGGGAGGGTGAAAGAGACGGAGCGAGAGCGAGGGGGGGTAGTGTAGGGTTCGGTCAGTGGGTTGGCTCCTTACTTTGCCAAATTAACAAGTTCCTATCTTGTGCAACTGCAAAGTCCAGAGCACATTAATTTTACATGCGCCAATCAGCGGGGCCGCCCGTATTCCATTCCCACCCCAATTTACCTCCATTTTCTACCTCTTGTCCTCAAGAATTGCACTCAGATGCACACACGCACTTTTGCCATTTTCACCAAGACACTTGCCATCTCCTCCATCGAGCGAGCGAGCGAGCCCGCAGCAGTGTCCCCGTATGCCCCGTCCCCTCCCTCCATTGAGCGGCGTGTGAACGCGCGGGCCAGAACTCCCAGCAGACGCTGCAGACCAGCAGCTGCCTTTACACTCGGCACACAAACAAAGAGTAAAGAGAGAGACATGGTCCACAGAAGAACAACACTCTCTCTGAACTTCATCTGAAAACGTGTCAGCATCAAACGCAAACGTCTTGACGCAATAAACAGAGAGGTTTATCAAGGTTTTTTTCTTTTTAATTACCACTAGTGTTTCCTATTAAAAATCTTTTGCTATTTAAAAAAAATCATATTAATATTATTGTCTGTAAGGAAAATAATAAAGGCCCAATCTGCTTATAATGCGTAATCCAAAGAGTTGGATTTTTATGTCTATAAATATATATATATATATATATATATATATATATATATATATATTATAAATGCAAAATAATAGCCTGAGAAATAAAGAATTAAAAAATATATCTTCATTATTTATCAAAAATATGAAGTATTCTTTACCAAAATAATAATAATAATAATAATAATAATAAATTAATTAAAAAAATAATGCATAAATTTACAATAATAGCTGGAAAATTACACAGCTTTAATGAAACTCGATGTTATTTTTTTATAATTCCATAAACATCTTTTGCAGGAAAACAATGACATACTTTAACTTAATTACTATTTTCAACCCAAGACTCGATTTCTCAATTTCAACATCCTCATTTAAGTTAAACTAAATTTACCACGTTTGCATATTTAAATCAGCAGGATTTGCAACAACAAAATTCACTAGATCACTGAAAACCACATATATAAGTTTGCACGGCATCAACTGGCCTGAAACTCTCTCACAATGGCCCATGGCGCACGAAACATTCAATGATTAAATCCTGCAAACTATATATATATATAACATATTAAAGGAATTCAAACATTGGTCAGTCCCTGTTCCCAACGATCCGTGATGATCCATGGACTGAACCAGAGAAAATCGCTAGCTTGGGCAGCATCAAGTGATTTAATCTGGTTTAATCCCTACAATGAGTTTATGCAACATATGCCACTCTCTCAGGGCGACGCGACACCTTAGGGCGACCATCAGGCCCACCCGAGACCGCCGGGTCAAACAGCCTCGTTCTCAAAGCGACTCACTTTGCAGTTGCCAGTAGGCGCCTGCTATGTAAACGCAGCTTTCCCTAACAAACAAAGCTGAGCGTGAGGTTGGTGTGTCATTTTGTTTGTAAATGTTCCATTGGCTCACAATTCTTTCTGCGTAATTCCAATCCAAATTAAAGCAAAGTTCTACACAATCCATATCAGTTGACTGTGTGCAAAACAAAGTGTCTCGGTATTTTGTTTTACATACATTTTGTAGGAAAAACCGAAACCATTCTGCATGTTGTTGTGTCTGATTTAGTTCGACAGACTACATGGATTCTGTGTCTGACACAATAATTTCCATGTCTCCAAACAAAGAGGTTGCATTAAACGGCCTGGGGGGGAAAGGTGTCAGTAACAAGTTTATTGTTCTCGCTTGAATTATTGGTTGAAAGACTGCATTAAATCTGACATAACTTTGGACGATGCGAACTTCTGAACTTTGTGTCGTTATCGTGAGACTGAATTAGTACGCGAGCCATAAACGGCATATAAAATGTTCCTCGGCAAGCTTGCTGGATTTGTTCGTTGCCGAATGACCTTATTCAAACTCTTTTACACCGCAGCCTATCTTATCTTTGTATGACACTCTCCTCTCTAAACAGCGCCCTTTGTTTTACCCAAGAAAAAAGAAGAGCGCTAGAGGAAGATAAAAAAGTTGGAGAAAGAGAGAGGCAGACAAAAAAAAGCAAGATTTCTACGAAAGGCTGTCTCGCTCTGCTGCGTACTGCTTGGGTGTTTTTGTCTGTATAGCAAGGCCTACTTCTTCCAGAGAAAGAGAAAAAGGCTGAGATTGTGAAAAGAAAACTCGCCAGCACATACACTCACACGCTATTTACAGAATCTGTGCTGAAATTGGCTTTTGCTAACTTACACCACACAAGCGGTATATACACAAAACCCGTCAAAATTAACTGCATGAAAGGCATTTATGAATTTTGTTTAAATCAAATTTCTACTGACTGATGATTAGGGCTTTTTGTGACGTGTTTTGTACCATTTTTAAAGGGTTTAGCTTTTTTGTGTAGCCCATAACACTATGTTTGGCCCACCTCGCTGACTAGCATAGGCTTAATTATGACTCAAAAGTACGTTTTTATTTTCAAATACAACTCTGGACGAAATTCAAGGCCAATAAAGAGATAAAATGGTTCATTGTTAATATGGGCTTAACAGTACCATATACCTTTTCTTTTAAGATACTTGTATTTTATTCTTTTCCATTTCTTTAACGGCTTCTTTAAAGACCAACGACAACCGCTAACGGTTTTTTTTTTTTTAAATCGCATTGGCGGGAGCTCAAGCTCCATACTGGCGCGAGACAGAAAAAAAAGGCTGCGGAAGGAGCTGAGCAGACAGTCGCGCGGCTGATGCGCGAGAGCTGAGGGATCTGACATGAATGTAGTTTGAAGGAAATAAAAATCCTGTTATTAATATACGTTAACAGGAGAAAAGAGCTCTAAATCAAAGGGATGTTATATTCGTGTAAAAAACTAGGCTACGGAACAGCACCACAATTTACACATTAACTAAATTAAAAAAAAAGCCTTCTAATTTTAACAGAACAAGAACGGAAAAAACGAAATCGAATACCTCAACAAAGAAAACAAGCCTATTTCCGACAATTGGGAGACAAGCGAAAAGTGTAGACCAATTTTGGAGCATTCAGTCTAATAACTGAACAATCAAAACAAGAAAATAATTTAAAACGGCCTGTACATTTACTCTCTTGTCCCATGAAAACAGCTATATGTTAAATACAAAATAAGACTCATCTTACTTTATCAACACACCGAATTCAATAAGCAATTTCTTTCATTTGTGCGCTGCCAAACCGGTTTACAATTAAGAGACTCTAAAAAATTATAATAATAATAATAATAATAAAGATCTGTTTGTTGTTGTTTTTAAACTATTCTAGAATATCTCGACATTGCTAATTCGTTTTTAATAAAATGATGCCACGTTTCATGACTGACTTTTTTATTCAACCAAGCATATTTTAACAAATTCTAAAACAAAAATTCATTAATATTTAATCTATGATCTAAACTGGGAAAAAATGAGGTAACACTTTATTTTACAGTGCCGTAGTTACACATTACTACATGTACTTACTACAGCAATTTATGCATAATTACAAGTAACTAACCCTAAACCAAACCCTAACTGTAACTCTATAGTAAGTACATGTAGTTACTTAATAGTACTCAGTACTTATTTGAGTAATTACAATGTAACTACGGCATTGGTGTAACCAAAAATGAAGATGAGTTTGAATAGATCGGTCTGCCATACATCAAGCTTGCCTCTCATATAAATAACATTTACCATAAATATAGTGCAAACAAGAAAACACTTCTTCATCAAGTATACATAGCAGAAAGCAGCTCGTATCCTAACTTAAGAGTTTTAACCAAAGCTTGTAACCTGAGGATCAAATAAAAGAAAATAGTTTTTACCTCCCAAACAGAAAGCCGTTCACTAGCTAGCAGAGGTGTTTTTGGAGAGCTGTAGTGGAGCTTTGTGTGCAATTCATTCAGGTTATAAACTGATACGTTTCCAAGACGTTTGAAAATCTGGGAGTAATTTAAGTGAGTTCAGTTCCGCGGGTAAATATTCTTAATGCACACAGAAAAGCTATTGAGACACATTTTGTAAAA